>LOND01000456.1:17384-57746 GCA_014220965.1 Paragonimus kellicotti
CATGCTGGTTAATGAACAGTAGAGCTGGTGACTAGCGAATAGTCAACAACTATTAGGAGAACAGGATCGTCGTCTAGTTTCAACAAACCTTTGCTCAATATAATCAACATATGAAGGAAAATGGATCTGTCACAACATAAAGTATGTTTGCTGTATTGAAAGGAGGGTTCAAGGCGCGGGAACTTAGCAAAGCGTAAAGCAAGATCCAAGTACGATCGTGTGAGAAATACAGGTGGGCGCTTGTTTTTCGAAACGTTTTGTGAGCACATCCTTTGGATGAATTTCCGCAATCACTCATCACTAGCTGCTGCCAACCATGACGTGGATGTGTACCAAGATCATTGGATTGTTAAGAACTGACATTTACATATACGCACAAATGTACTTGTGAACCGTAAACCTGTTTTTCTATTTGCGCGTCTCAACTAAAACTCTGTGTAACATCAACTTCGATGGATTTACTAATCTGCCCCAAGTTTACGTTCTTCATTTACCTGAGTAATGCACGCAGTGCTGTGAACTTTAGTTGAAATTTAATGAGGTCCTACAAGGCACAGGACAGGCTACGCTGTTTCTCCTATGTTGACAGTATTGATTTGCTAGTGGGATTGCATTTTATTTCCAAATGATGTGAAGCTGGTGGAATCTCCTGCGAAGGTATACCAGCTCCAACAAGATCTTAAACGAGTGATGAGTTGGTTAACTAGCTGGTATGGTTCCCTGAGCACCAATAAATGTCATTTACTAGCCGCTAGAGGATAGAAACCTGCAGGGAGCTGTCGATTACCGAAGAAAGACTAGAACACCTTGAAAAAAATCGGAAACAATTGGAGAATTGCTTGATGGCTCCGCCTTACCTTTGATCCAATGTGCATCAGTTGCTGTGAGGGCCAGAATGGCACCGTTTGCGATTACAGCCGGGATTTTCAGTGGACAAGGAAAGTCTGGCCACCCTTATTCTGCACCCTCTTAAACCCGCACCTGCATTACTGTGTGCATTCACGAGCACTGCCTTGAGGAAATACGTGCCACTCTCAAAAGGGGTTCAGCGCGTAGTAACGCATCCGGTAAATGGACTGAACGACACGAGCTGTGAAGCCAAACTGAATGAACTAGGTCTGTTCAAATTGCACCGACGACGCCAAAAAGGGGATCTGACTGAAGTTTAAAGAATGGCAAGGGCACTATTAGATATTATCACGGGCCGACTGACGGACTGGAGAAAAGGACGACGAGTGGGAATGAACTTCATGTTGCTAATGGAAATGGGCTGTACAACCGAGTTTAAAAATGTTTTTTCATTTCCTCGTGCAAACGTGTGGAATAACTTACCATATGGGTTTGTGAAACTATCAACGGTAAATAAGTTTACAGAGCTGGATAATTGTTCAGAATGTTTGGTTCAGCAGACGTAGCTGGGAGAGGTCACACTTGATTGGAGGGTTAGGTAACTTATATTTCAGTTCATCTATGGGCCTTATTTATACTCTTATCCTGTATTGAGATGACCATAGTTGTGCGAACTTTATTTATTACTCATTAATATTATTTTTATTTTTATTGTTATTCTGTCAGTCTCTAACCTTTAGTGATTTCTTGAGCCAAGCCCAGTTTATTCCAAGCGTCTGTCGATAGGTTGGATTCAAAAAGTTGCGCCCGTAATGCAGTGAGCGTTTTCAACTCCTGATCCCTTTGGGTAAACGATTCCGGTTTAAAAAAGAAGGCCGTAGTGGCAGGTTTTTTTTATTAACAAGGTGCTAAAGAACAAGGAAAATCTTGGAAACTGAGGGGAGGAAGCTAACCAACCTCGATATTGAATCCACTGAATTTACGATGTCCGAGATCAAGTGCACACGTTAACACGGCCAAATTCAACGCGTTACGTAATGGTGAGGAGATAAACCGCAGGTCAAAACTAGGGTACATTCAAACAAATGATCAACGGTGGAAAGTAAGGACAGGCAAACGGTATCCAGCTTCAGTAGTATTTCGGAATTAAGGTTCGCCGGGAGAACAAGTCGTAGCGCGCGTAAGTCGTGTGGCCGTTTCAGTGTTCACGAGAAGGGCTCGTGATTACAACCACGAGAATTTTGAGTGTGATAGGGGAAATGACGAAAAAAGGATCAAATAAAGACAGGCGGCATGGTCATGAAAATTTTACCAAACTACCGACAGGCGCCACCTACACCACAGACAGCCACTGCAGCATATATTGTTATTATTGTTATTAATCCTGGACGTCTAGAGGTTGCTCAAGCAACACGTTATCTACTCGCCACGTCTGTCAATAGGCTGGATCTAGAATAGTCGCGTCTGTGAGCTGAACAACAGGTTCGGATCCAAAGCGAAGACGTCATATTTGCGGGTTTCTTATTAATAAGGCGCTTAGGTACAAGAAAATCAGTATAAACTAATTCGAGGGAGATATCGACAAATCTCGATACTGAATCCACCAAATATACCGGTTTCCAGACTAACGCCTTGCGTGAACATGATAAGTGCAACAGTCGCGTAATGGCGAAGTGATCAAGCGGAAATGAGACCAATGTACACATAAACTGTGGTCAGTAAATGGGAAGTAAGGAAGAAAAACTACGCGACAGCAAGTTTTCGCAAGTGAACGATATCAGGAATTGGCAATACATCAAAATTAACGTTTGTAGGAGAAACGATTTTTGGCGCGCATGGCTTAATGGTCGTGTCAGTCCTTGCAAGAGAGGCTAACAATCGCTACCAAAAGGATTTCCAACACAAGAAGAAAAACGAGTAACGAGAGCGGACTAAATAAAGACGGTCAGCGGGGTGACTGACTTTCTATAAAACATTAAAATCGTCAAACGCTCAACACAAACAAATACTTCAACAATATTATTATTAGTAACAATAATATTATTATTATTGTTATTATTAAGATTCATGGTCATCTGTGGCGGCAACAAACAGCATCGCAGACGAACCGCTGACGAGGCTACTAACTTTCGCCCAGATATTCTACTCACCAAAGGCCTTTGATGCAGTGACCTATCCTTGTATCCGTTTACCTGTAAAGGTAAAGCATTCACAAGTCATCTACCGCAGTTTTTGCGGGGCCAGGCGGAACCATCAAAGCGGCCCTGAAGCCGCGTCAGGGCCCCTATCTTCTAAGACAGCATCTGATCCACAGGATAAAACGCTGGTCAGCTTTCACTGGGGTCCACCAAAACACTCTCAGAGCTGTGGATTATAAAATTCGCCAGTTTCTTCAGCAGTGGCTCAGTCTTCCTAAAGACATACTAACCGGTTACACTAAAACCACAATCTGGTTGGGCGGTCTGGACATTTTGATTTCGCCCACCACTAATACTATCTCGCTCAAACCACGAGCAGGGGAACGACTGTTGAGTTTATATTAAGTTCTGTGGAATTCGGTCAAAGATGACTCTTTCTGCTACATCACAAGTGAAGTCACTTTTGTGGTACGCGTTCAGGGTAAGTTTTATTATGCGCCAGACAGCCGTGACCTCCGGGAAGCGTCTTGCTCTCTGCTCTTCAACAGTTGGTTACTGAATCCAGATCACACATTCCCACGGTATTTTTCTCCGGGCCATTCAGCGTCAATGTATTCTTCTGCGTACCAAGGTCGAGAATTCGCGAGATGGTTAACGCGACCCCTCAGTTATCGGTCGCGACAACTACATCCATCTAGAAAGCCTTGCTCATATACCCCAAACGTGCTGGAGTACCCATGATGAGCGTTGTGCTCAACACAGCCGCGTGGCTAAGGACAGCGAAAAAACTGTGTAATCTGGGCTACATAGTCCTTGAGGGACTACGAATATCAACCGGAAGGTCGTGTATCATTACCGATATTATCGCGGTTCATGACGCTGTTACTACGGTAATAAACGTCCGTACAGTGGACGACTGTGGAAGTCAATTTTTCTGGACGGAAAATGTTGCAAAGTATGAGACTGAAAGTAATGATGCTGCCGTTCAATCGATCATTTATTCTATGGGCTCTGAAATGGACTCCAATCTTCATTCATCTATGATCTTCACTTCATGTGATATCATGTACCCCTTTTCCGGCAATGCGATTCGTCATCTGCAACCACCGTCCATCTCAGTCACTGATTTGTGGGTAATGACTGTTCTGGGTACCTTGAAAGTCTGTGGCACGTTTATGCAAGGAATCGGGCGTGGATTAATGCTACTTTCTGGAGGTTGTCTCTCTGTGAAGCAAATTTCTCCGTCACGATGCCTAGGCCTTGACTGTGATAGCCTACCCGTGCATAGGAAAGCTTTTGAGTTTAGGAGACTCCTTTTTATTTTTGTCCTTTCTCTTTATTAGCCTATCACGCAAGTCACCGCTCATTTGCTGGCCGTAATAGTTGACCTTTGCTACCCTCGTGAAAGGACTTGTGAGTTGTTTAGTGTTAACCAAGCAGTGCCCTATATTTGACAGGCAGCTCGCTTTGACTTTCTCTGATTCATCAAGAATTTTGTTGATTGAAGTTTGATGCAGCCGCTTGCTATTTCTTCCATTGAAGCTGTGTAAATGGTTCTCTGAAGTAAGCGATGAATGCCCCCGGTTTTTGCCTTTGTTCTCGATGTAGATCATCCCTCTCAGGTTATTTCTATTGTCATTCCTACCTAGAGACTACCGGTATCAGGTCATGTTGGCTTGCATCTGATGGGCCCAAATTTTGCGTACAAGCGGGGTAAAAGCAAGCCTGTGGTTTTTACCAGCAAGAACGGCTAAGCTGGGAGAACACCAACGGGCCGGTGGTGCTCTACAGAAAGGTGCTTGGAACATGAGAATGTGCTGCAATGCGAAACGTTTTGTCCCTGGCTGAAAGACCGCGGTTTGTAACGGCGACCGAGAACTATCCACGAATTTTCTCCCCGTGAAGAGCGAAACATTTGAGTGAATTGCTGTTTTGGTTCTGGATTGGAATACTTGAAGTAGTCCTCATCCTCTCAAACGATTACGGCGTGCGAGAATCAAACAAACAGCGTGTGCAAGAGACAGAACAGTTTGCTGTCAAATACCGTCACTTGAACTGAACGGAACATCCGTAAAAAGTGCTTTTGAGCCAATCAATGACGCAGTGTTTACATGGTTTGACCACGAAAGAGCAGCATGATTTCCAATCCCGGTCGTGACAGGGATATGCGCGACTGGCGAGTTTCAACCGAAGAAACATTCGAACGTAGTGGTTAATTTTTTGTCGATCCGAAAAACCCACTTTGGTCCGCATCCGCAGTCGGTAGAGATAAAACGGGGGTTGATCAGCTTCTTCGGTCAAACAGGACCCAGAACACCGGACGTTGAATCCACCAGTATTCTCGAGAAGTTTCACGAAAATATTTCTTTCCTGGTTCCCCTGTAAGAATTGGAAGGCGTGAAAACTGTGGGCACTGATTATTCTGCTGTTCTGAATAGTCTCTGGAGCCCCAAAGACCGGTCCGCGGGAGCGTTTTTGCTGACGACTGAGATCACCGACCCTTTTAGTTTACTCTCCATCCAGTCCAATTCCGAAGGAATTTCACCCAGTCGAAGTTTCAAAGATGGCGAAGTAAATCACCCTGATAACTGTCGCACAATAACCTTGTTCACAAGTGCCTCTAAGTTACTAGAATCACTCGTGTATGGCTCGCTGCGTAGCTATTTTTCTCATTGTAACTTCTGCATCCAGCAACTTATCCTTCGCAGGGGACGATCGTGTGCCGGGAATCTTCTGCTAACCGGCACCGAATGAATGGATGCAGCTGACTAGTGTGTCAGTGCAAATTTTATATACCCAGATTTTGCCAGAGCTTTTGGTCACCTGAATCACGCTGTCCTGCTTGGCACGTTGAACGGATACGGAGTTCCAGATCAAATCACTCGACGTTTAAAGTCTTACGCCACTAATCAGCGGTGCAGAGCGTGGGTAAACCGCATTTTCTAGCAGCCAAACAAGTTATAGTATTGTTCCCCAAGGTCATTCGTCCACTTTTACTACTCATCATCATAGTTGAGTCTCCTATTTCAACCTTGTCTCTCCCTGTTGCTCTTCGCAGACGATGTCAGGAGTTGGCGTGCCACGAGCACTTTTGATGATTCAACTATCCTACAGAATGAACTCAGCAGTCTGTCATTGGTTTCGCTTAAAGGGACTTGTTTTTAATGCTGGGAAGTGTAAGGTTGTGCAATTCTGCCAGTTGAAGAACACCGTCTACTATCTGAGCAACGCCATTATTTAACCGGTGATGGCCGAGACGAATATTAAAAACGAAGCCGTGTTCTGGCCACGTTTATTTTCTCAGGGACAAAGTGGTTCTCGGGAGGTTGCAATGACGTGCCACCAATAAAATGCAGTTTTTCCAACGTAAGCCTTATGAAGTTAGACTATCATCTCGAAATCTATATTCTCCAGAATACCACCAGCTCAGAGGCACACGTATGCCTGCACATTCAGTCTCGAATGTGAAAAGCCATACGTGGAATTCGGGGTTCAGCATGGCTCGTAGCTGATCGCCAAAAGGTCACCTTCCCAAAGTAGAGGTCCAACATGATCGATTAGCATCGACACAACCTTTTTTCACCGTGAGTTCGCGAAGTATGGAACGCTGTTGTCATTCGTATGAGTTCCGGTGGTTCTGTTTCTGTATTCAGGTCTTGCCTTGATAATTAAATGCTACTGTATCCCAGATGCCCCGTCTATTTTTCGCGTCTCAGGTCCAAAGCCACTGTGCGATTTTACTCCCAGAGACACAGAATCCCCAAGGACCCTGCTTTCTACTTCCCTCAACTTTCCTGTGGCCCATTAACACCTTACCGTACTCCACTCAAAGCAGTGTGCGAAATCTCCGATTGGCTTGTTGAGCCCTTCGGTCTGTTGTTTACGCAGTTGACCTCAAGCCGCTTGATACCAAACAGTTGGAAGTTTGTTAACGTGCCTTCGTATGTGGTGAACGCAATCATCTTGTTTTGCCTGTCAAAGTTTCCGAGAGGGCCTGCCCATCGATGACCTCAGGACTACTTATTCAATCACAACTTGTATACCGGTGTGCAGCATGGTTTCAAAAAGGATCGCTGTCAAACGACGAATCTGCTGACAGCCATTGACCAGTGGACGAAACAACCTGACCAGGGTGTTGGCGTTGATGTCGGTTAACTTGAATTTGCCAGGACTTTTGATCGGGAAATCAACTCGCTTCTGCCTGGCAAGTTTCATGGCGTTAGAGTGCAAGGTAGCCTCCTTAAGTGACCGGAGTTATATCATATCAACCGACACTATCGCGTTCGCGCCAGCTTCGAGCACTCCAGCTGCCGTGATAGATTCAGTGGTAGGCCTCAGGGTTTATCCTCGGTCCGCTTCTGTTCGTGAGCCCCGTAAGTGATCTTCCGCCTGCTACTGCTGTTTTCGGGTTACATTGAAGTTTTGCGGACAGTGGACACACCCAGTGCCCATTCCATTCCAGAAAATAATCTGAATGTGTGTTCAATTGGCCTCGGATGAATAGTCTTGCATTCATAACCGAGAAGTGTATGGTCACATATATTCGACGCCGATCAAAAACTACCTACTAATTGAATGACATCCCTCCTCAGCTGGTTTTCGTAGAGAGGGACTTCGAGAAGCTCGTTTCGCAACCCCTGCCAAACAACTTCAACGCAAATGGGAATATGAGAAAATCTAGCAAATCTTCGGTGCTACTCGAGCGACTGCCGACGCGAACCAATCGACCATGTACCCAGCTTATCTGCAATAATATCATTCGGCTGCATTTCGAGAAGGGACCCGTTACGTGGTCTGCGGTCTTTTGAGAGGCAAACCGCTCCTCGAAAATGTTTAACGACATGCCGCCAAGAACTACATCTATGAAGTGCGGCTCGTGGAGTTGAATATTCATCCGCCAAAGTCCCGTCGAAATAATTGTGGTCTGGAGTTCACCTTCTTCATTATCAAAGCGCCTTCACGTCCGTGTAAATCGATACATAATATGGCCAGAACCAGCGGTCTGAGGGACCTTCATCTTAAAATCGAGAAGCAACACAGCTGATAGGAGCTTAGGGGGAGGTTTTTCTTACTGCTTGTCCCTAAAGGATGAAGTGCTCCGCCTGAATATGTAATGTCGGCCAGCAGAGGGTAAGAGTGAACTTCAATGTAAGGCGGAAAATTACCCTTTACGCCGGCGCAAGTCCTCTAGCCCGTTTGCTCGTAACTAGACAGGACCGACGTTTCAGTGGCCGCAAAATAACAACCGAGTGAGCAAGGTCAAGGTTGGTTGTTCGGCTCAACCCTTTCGCCAGCCGGGTAGTCAATTCGCAGAACAACTTGTTTGTGAACACTGCGGAGGCTTCGAGCATGAGAGCATTCTACAGGTGGCCAGACGTGTTAATGACCACTGGGCAGTCAGGAAAACTACCGTTCACCGTGCCATCGAAATACATGTGCTTCCAAGGCTTGCTTAGCGGGAGAAATTAAGGCGTTGGCTGAGGCGTGATAACCGCAGACGCATGGTCGCCAAACGTGAGACACTGGATATGCTTCAGTACGGAGGCACTGAAGGAGCTAGTCTGCATACTCAGCACTGCGCAACAGATGTGATACAGCACGTAGACATGACCGGGGTGTCAACTAGGGGCGTCTCGCGGAAAGTTCAAAATCAAACCCACAGGTGTTTTATACGTACCCTCTTGGGGTATCTGAATCTAAACCAGTATTGAGACTCCCGAGGGTATTACCAAAACAGACGGAGACGGCTACGGGAGCCATTGCTTTACAACGGAGTTTGTTGAATGAAAACCGAGTTCACGTTGCACTACGGCATCCTTGTAGGTCACCAGTAAGTGACGCCAGCACTATCGTGAACCGCAGGATATATCAAGAGTCTGTCCTCACGGAGTTCAAGGGTCTACAGACACACCAGTAACCAGATCCAGGAAACATACCATCTAGTTTCTTCGAGGAAAACTTTGACTTTTTGGCGGCCTCATTCCATGGATTATTTCATCAAGCAGTACGCAAAAAAACTCAAGTGAATAGAAGCACTGTCGTTTGATGTCCCTTCAGAAGGGTGGTACAACTGGCCAACTACCGTCCCATCGCTTCACTCTATACAAAGATCTTCGAAAGCTTAAGCGACGGCCACATTCGACGCCAAATAATGGAACGAAATATTTTATCCTTGAACAGCGCGGATTCCGTCGAGAACGTTCGTGCACAGCCAACCTGTTCATGCCAAATTGATCATGGACCAAAATAGTGGGTCCTGGAAATGGTGCGAACATAGTCTGCGGAGATTTTTCGAAAGCATTTGACACGGTAGATCACAAAATTTTGGTGATCAGGGTGGAGTCTTGCGGCATCTCAGACCAGCTGGTAGCCTTGCCTAAAGACTACCACTCAGACAGGACTTCCATTGTAAGAACCCACTGGGACTACTCCTCTGAACGCAAAGCCGCTAGGAAAGTACATCAAAGCTCCATCCGAGGACCCTTATTAGTTCTAATACTCATCATGCCAATACCAACATGTAATGTAACCGTTTGATTTAGTCAGACGATATGGAGACCGAGATACTGGCACGGATATCATGGGAAAGGGATACACTGCAGGCTGACTTGATCAAACTATCCCTCTGGGGAGCATAAAACTATGTCTCTTAGTGTATGCAAATGTTCTGTCCTTTACATACGCCAAAATACCGAGCAGGCTTGCTACATGTCAGAAGTTCCGTTTCCGTCCGTCTTGCTGCAACGTGATTTAGGTACCCTTATTCAAGAAGGCCTGAAATTTCTTGAAACGCCACATTGCTGGCACGCAGAGCTAACAGCGATATGCGCTTCATAGAACGCAACGAATTCGCACAATCCCCATTCACATCTTCGGCTCGTTCTGTGGATTAGTGGCGTCCCATCTGAAATTAGGCGTGCAAGTCTGCTCTGCTGTTTCTAGTCTGGACGTTAGGCTAACTGAAAACGTTCAGATGAGAGCTGCCAAAGAAGTCTTGGAAATGATATCCCTGTCTTAGGCATTGAGCCCATAAAAATTTAAACTATCCAGTCTGGAACATCGACACCCTCGTAGGGTTATGTACTCGTCCGTTGAATTCTGCATACTCTTAATTACCCATGCATCAGCCTGCTAACAGTCCACGATAAACCAACTCTAGGAGGGCACTGCCGGGGTTCGGAAAGGCATGGGAGTGCCGAAACACTGAAATAACCTTTCTGAGTTAGTTTTACGATAACATCAACAGATGAGTTCGAACGATTATTCGATGGTTATCATGCTCCTGATGAATTTCCGGTTGAGTGCCATCTACATAAGCCACAGAACACTTATTCTGCCACCAATAGGATGTAGCCCACATATGACATACGAACAGGCCTAAGGCTAGGATATCCTACAACGGCCACCTTCCCCTTCTCCTTAACAATATTATGAAACAAGACCCTCTCTCTTTCATGGCAATCCCCTGTTGCATGCTGTGTGTAAGGGTTTGTCAGTGATATAGGTTGTATGATAGCTACGTGAGCCCTGGATATCGTGGACCACTTTAGCTCGTCTGTTTCTATTATTCCATTTTCTCACGTTGTTGTTCATTCGAGAAGCGGCATGTAGCCTTCACGTACTGTTCTGTCAGTATATAGGTCTATTGAAAAGAAATTTGCTAAACGATACACCAGCTATCATTTACCCGATCTTACTGCTGTAATGCGACCATAAACAGGTATCCGAACTCACGCTGCTTTCCGCACGATCGGGAAGCATGCCGTGCTCAAATCAACAATTTCTTGGATCTTCAACAAACCTACCGAAATTACTGTAGCTGCTAGAAACCGTTTCACTTTCAAGCTCGTCTTGATAATTATTTTCTGTCTTAGCCCGGACACTGCACCCACGCTCCAAGTTCCAGCACGATCCCGCCTGGCTCTGTGATTCTACGCGTCGTGATATGGAACACTGAAAAACACCTGGTTTCTACTTTTGTTAACAGCTCACGGAACTATTAGCGCGGGCAACCCAAACTTCGGTTCGAACCTCTGTGGTGTCATTGTGAATTCATTTTATTGCCAACTGGTGCTCTGACCATCAGTTCGCATATGCAATTATCAACATTTGTTTCCAAGCAACTTTTCACCTATTCTAGTTATTGTTTAGGTTACTTCCTAGGACTGTTATCAAAACATAGCTGTACCGCTATATTCTCCGCATTCCTATGATTGATTCGTACCAGGATGCCATAGAGATGGCGGACCACAAACCTCCCTTTTATGTGGTCGTCTTCGGTGCGGTCTGGTGGTTCAGAACGGCATGCAGTGCCAAACGTGCTTTCGCCGATACCACTTTGGGTGTACGGAAATTCTGCTGACCTCTTCGAATGCCCCCTTCGTCTGCATAAGCCGTCTGTTCAAAGGCACGCGGAGCACGTCCGTCTGCGTTGCCGACGCCGTAACAATCATGAATGCCACTAAACTTGATTGTCCCGAATGCCGATTGTCGTCGCAAATTCTGTACTACTGTCCTTTATTGGAAGAGCTGTGCCGGATAATCAGCGTGCTGTCTCGGACAGGAGGAATGAACTGGCGTCCCTCAATGGGTACATGGCTCTCGCTCTTTCCGGACTTTCTGCAGCAAAATGGCAACGGCACTGTCCACAGCGCAGATAGAGGAGGTTGTAGCCAACCATAAGGGAGATGCATTCCGCGAAAGAGATAGCACTGTGGGGACAGTTTCCCACTTTACCCTACCTGAGCAACCGTGCTAGACCAATTTTGAGTGTTTCTCTCTCCGGAGTTTACCAACATGTTTACCGCTAGCAAAGTAATCTCCGAAACCTTTAAGAAGCCGCTCGGCAGGCTCATTACGTTATCCGTCAAGTCAAACACTGTGATAGTGTTTGAGAAAAATTCCCGGTTGAACCCCGTTCATTCGAGCGTGACAGGTGTCTCAGTTGACCGTCCCCTTTATGGGCACCATCAGGTGGCCCAAACTGAGGAACAACACTAAAATGCTGGTGAAGGCAATGGTTATGGTTCCCCCGATCGGCACTATACCTCCTGCTCCTCTGGCCACCGAGGCAGAGTGCACCAACTTTGGAGTACCTCCCAATTCATCTTTCACAAAGCCTGAGATATAATCCACGTCACCAACTCTCACAATCATCATCATGCCAGTTAAGGAATTCTTCATGCCCGAATTTATTAGTCGGAAAAGCCTGCCAGGATTTCCACCAGTACTTCAGACAGTGCACATCTGGTCGGCTCCCTCAGCGTATTCCTCGGGTGAATTGAAGTAGTACCCGATCAAAACCAGCCACCGCCCGACAACCCATGGCATTTTTTGTGTCCAGAAGACCGCAAGTCACCTTTAACAGTTCAGAAAAAGGATGTTGCTAACACGGCCATCGTCATGAGAGATGAGAAGCAGTTAGCGTGTCCTACAGGGACAACCACCTACGCTCAACTTGTGGCGATTGTACCATCGCATTCTACGAGCGTGTTCAGAGAAACCCGTCAAGGACGGGGGAACACCACTAGTCGGCCATTCACGCTTCCTACTCTCGCTTCTGCCCTCCTTCCCATAGCTCTCCTCCGCGCCCTTCCACCTTTCGTTCCACACATACAACTTAGGACTTAGATTCTCACCGGGTGTATACAAAATATCCCAGCCTATTCAATGAGCTTCCATAAATCAGACATTCGGCTTATGATGCAGCTTCCCACATCTTTGAATTTACAGAATCCTAGCATTCAACAGGCAAGTTACAGTGAACTGGACGTCCGTAGGTACTCCGTATACAGTTCAGATTCTTTCCAAGGTAGGATAAGAGACCCAGCGATATTCCTTCCTTATAATTTTTCAACACTCACCATCATCAAGAATTTTCAATCCCTCGATAAGTGTGATGATCTCTGGATGCAGCCTGCTCTGTGCGCCCAAGACGCTTCCCTTATTGAAAGTTCAGAGAAGTTCCTGTTACTCCGGCGCTCTTCTCATCAACTTAATATGGGTGACCTGCCCGGAACGTAGGAAAGGGTTCTCAGTGTACTTATCGTTGCTGATGACGCAAAAAGCCTAGATACGGATCATGTTCGGATCCCTACTCCTCTCGATGTAATTATTCCGAACGGGAGTAAATTTGTGGTAACAAAATTTGTTGGTAACAAACCGCCACTTGGACACAGCGACCACTCATTAGTGACGTTCGATGTTACCTGCTACCGGTAGCAATAACCAGCAAGGAAGTTTGCAGTTCGGAATTTCATACACGCTGACTTCGAAGGTCTGAGAAGTTATCATGATCTACCTTTTCATGGTCGTGACTATGTACACCTGAATCGGCACGCGTTTCAAAATGCAGTTCAAAAGGACGTTCATTTATTCGTACTGCTCAGATTGTATACTGTCTTTTCTGTCCCAACTCCCCCGCGGAGACTACATGGTCTCCCTAACAAACGTTCTCACTAGTTCGCGAAGCATTAGCTTATCGGCAATCCAGTTGACCTGAATGCACTTCGAAATGTTCGAAGCATGTGCGAGCGAGGAATATGTAACCACACTGAACTCGTACAATCAAAGGTCCCCTGAGAACCCGCACCAGCAAATAATTGTTTTAAATATGTGAGTTGACTGGGAAGAAACGGGCTCGAAGACCTGTCTGTACGAATGCCAGGAGGAGAGACTTCGTCAACCCAGCAGTCGGCTGCCAAAGTATTCAAGGAGCACCGTTCGGTGGTGTACAACGTGTCACTAGCGAACCGGCAACCGACCTTAACTCTGCGGAGCTTTCAACGGCCGGTGATTACTGATGACCTTTCTGCACTATACACTGAAATCGTCACTCAACGTTGATTCTCATATCACGATGGGTCCAGATAAGATGCACCGTAAGATCCTCGAAGAAGCGGCGGTAAGTCTTGCAGAACCCTCATTCGAGCCACCTGAACAAAAACTTCGGACGAGTATTTCCCCTAATGAATGGATAGGAGTCGAGGCCATGCCAATTTTCAAAGCAGGAGACCAGCACATCCCCGATAGCTACCGGCCAATCGGTCTTACCGCCATTCCATGAAATAAACCGGAGTCCTTCATTGAACGTTCCATTCTGAGACTTCCTTGGGAAGAACGTTTTCTTCTACGCAGCACAAATGTTGTTCTAGCCCGTCGTGCGTAACAAATATGCTGTTCCTCATGGGCTAATCTCAGGTGCTATCTTCTCTGATTTTGCCAAGGCTTTTGGCCGTGTCCCACACGGTCCGGTCAGACACCGATTAGAAGCTCATGGTATTCAGATACGGGATATTTGCCGGATTGCATTTTTTCTGGATAAAAGCTTTTATAGACGAAACTGGATCGGATCTTTCGTCTCCACCCCCGATTTAAGTGGAGGTTCTTCAAGAGTAGGCGATGTGTCCTCTTTTGTTTCCCACCTACATCAGCGACCTTCGAACAGTGTATAGAGCAAGTTTCTTTTATGTGCTGATGACCTAAAAATGTGGAATGCCAGTGAACCCCGTTAACTTTCGATTGACCTTCATGCGGATAAGCGCTGATCGGACGATTGAAGCAGGACGATCGTATTCAACACAAAGAGTGCGCTCAAGTGTCGCTCGGTGGGAACTCTAATCGTGAAACTAGCACCTTGCTATTTTGCTTGTGCGCCCAAAGTTTCCCCAGCGTCACGTTAACGTGAATTGGAAGTCGTATGAGAAAACAGCGAATCTGCAAACAAACTTTATTTATTGATTTACTCACCGTTCACAAGCGGACTTCAACGCAACAGTTAAAGGCGCTAGGGAGTTGGACGTGAGAGAACCTTAAGCACAACCGCACGGCAACCGCCAGAGAGGACGAATGTCGACGGAAACTCCAGTCGACCTTCAGAATTCAAACAAGCGTCAGACTGGTTGAGCGGCGTTCCCAACGGTGATCGCCGGAACATTGATTATCCCAGTGCATTTAGTGTACAATAGTGGTGACACGGATTCACTATACGGCGACGAAGGAAGCTACGATACTCACGCCCACACACACTAATACTGATGTTAAAGATTTATAATAAATTTACATTCACAAGATAATGTGAACAGGCACGGTGGTACTGGTAAGGCAACTCTCACGTCACAGGGAGTTTAGGATTTTGGGGACGTCGAATGTGATCTCACTATACTCGTGATTCGTAGTGCGTTGAACACAGTGGACATCAGAAAACTCAACCTGAAGGAATCGGGATGTCGTCAAACTTGTCCTTCGCTTATCATCACGAGATAGGGGCAAAAAGGGATCGGCCACTCTTAGGATGATTCAACACATTTTCCTCGATGAAGACAAGAAGGCGTTTCAGACGGTTAACGGTGTCCACTCACTTCAAGGCTATCAAACTAGCCGTGAGTTTAGGAAATGGGGCGTACGGGTCTTGGCTTGAAACTCTCGATTTGATTCCGCTGGCATTTCAAAGACTCCGCAGTGAATCAATCCATACACCTATTTTAGAGCAGATCTAGCGAAACAGCTTCTCTTCGAAGCGAATGATGACTACGGACGAGGGCGTGCCAGTGTAGGGTCGAGCGAACCGAAGACGATCCGTTGAGAGTAACGCAACGAGTAGACAAGGGGTATATTGCCGACCCGCGAGGTCAACGTGAGACCGAACGATGAACAAGACGAAGCGGTAGAAGGACGGAGCGACAAGCGAGCACGCAGCGAGGTCGTACGTTCGAGTGCGCGGGGTACTTGTCGGTATCCATACTCGTTCAAACAAATGTTTTTGAAAGCCGAAAGAGTAACAAATAGCATCGTAACTCTAACATAGCTAGTAATAAACAAATGGGGTCGCTACACCAGGAAGCCTTACAAGCTCAGTCCTCGAACCTTCCTCAGACAGCATTTCTTTCGTTAAAAGGTAATCAATCACAGGAGCGATTTACCATCTAAAGTCGTTAGCTGCACTTCTATGAATCGTTCCAAAACCTTATCAAAATAACACTGAATTAAAACCGTATTAGATTCATAACCCTACTCTCTTCTTTGTACATGCTGTAATCACCAGAAGCGGTGCAACATCCAGTTTTCAATAACTGTCTTTCAGACCAACGGACGCCTGCCGGATATCGTAACAGATAAACTGAATGGAACTGTGTGTAGTGAATCTTCACCCCGCGTATTGATAGCTGTAATCGCTGGAAATCTACTAAATAAGCCAATAAAATGGCGCCCTTTCAAAATATTGGCGCTTCCTAGGTTTCCCCTTACGATCCTGATAATGGAATCTCCGTTCGCCAATATCAGAGTAACCTCATTACTTCAGCCGTAATTGTTATTTCTGCAGAAGTTGTTGGAAGATCCTCGTGGTTTTTCTCTCAGTCGGCTAAAGGCCGAAGCGGAAAATATTAATCTGAAGTGAGTTTGGATCTGTGCATCTTATTCTTGAAGGGACAAGAAACCCGTAATTGATGTGGCTTTACGCTCGCGAATGCTCCATCTCCTGTCTTTGCATTCACTTGAGGATGCCAAGGTGCTCTTGAAGATGGGTGTCGCCGCTGCTCTTGCTAGTGAGTTATTTGTGAGTGTTTACGTACGCCTAAACGCACGTAAAGTTCGTTTCTATATTGTTTTACTAATGATGTTCTACTGTAGAATGTACAGACTAGACCGGTGTGATAAAAACGATCGTTGGGTTGTTAACTATAGCAGGGAGCTACAATCTTTTAGTGTTCCATATCTCGATGTGTCGAATCGCAGAGGGGACGACAGTAGTGCTGAAATTTCATGTTGGGGACTGGAACGTTTCTAGGTTTAGATCTCTTCCTACGCTTCTCCTGCCAACGGTATGTTGAAATTGATTGAGTTCGGTTGTCATCAGTAATAAGCAAAGTTAAAGTGAAACACTTAGATTCCTTGAGCATGTTGATTACAATCTGCTGCTGCGATGTGCGATCCAATGACATGGTATTATGTAGAATGAGTTATTTTGTGTGTGTACGATGGATTAACCATGTCTGCCTGACTGAATGTTACATCTTTTACATTATTTATCCATGTTTCACGTTTTTGGCCTGTGGATTAGGGAAGTGCGACTTTTCACTCCCGTGTTTATGGTTGACGAGCTGGGTGATCAATCTGCCTTCCTGTAGACAGGGTGCACCGGTCTGAAAGTTGTCTATCCCACTTTGACCTAAACTTCTACACTTCAAGGAGCACTTTTTGAGCCAACTAGCTGGCGTGTAACATGGTCTCATTCTACCCATACCTCGGACAAACTGCGAATGTGTCCAGGTCAGTACACCTTAGTGTAAACAAAATAAGCTAATCATTCTAGTCGTTCGAAATAACAAGATGTATCACTGGCAGGAAAAGCTGAACATACGTGTGTACAATCCTCTTTTGGTAGACTGCCGACTGAATGCCAACTATTCTAAAGAACTGTGGTAACTGAGTATGTTCGAGTGTGAGCAACCGTAAGAGTGAAGACACCAATAGTAGGTTTCATCGACTGGTCTGCTTGCTTGGTCATCTACGTCTAAACAAGTCGAGTGAGTAACCACATGGTTTTTATTAGATTCAGCCGTGCTGGTACCGAATTTCGAGTTGAACATCCTCAGAACCTTGCTTGGCAACAGTGCATTACCAAATGCCGTATATGTGCATATTGTTTATTGGATGAAAACTCCTCAACGTGTGCGTAACACGCACTAGCGTAGATGTGTTGTTTCCATCACTATGTGCAGATGGCTGAGAGTGGTTCTCGCATGTTTCACATGGTGCACTACCGTGGTATATGATACAGGAAACTAGAGTACACGTATACTAGACTCACAGCAAGTATACTCATGAAATAATAATTAAGCGTTTTGTTTACAGCTTTGTGTGATACTTGATTGCGGTTGTGTTTTCCATATCTGTTTGTTTCATAGCCCACATTTGTCACTTTAGCTTGTACTTGCCAAACAGTTTAGGAATCCGAAACGTGTTTGACTTGTGTTGTAATCCTTTACTAAATACATTTCGAGCCGGCCAGAAAAGTCTTGAATTTGCATAAAGGATTACTACCACTAGCCGTCATAAGTGCTGACCGTTCCTTCCGGTAGTTCTTCCTACCTCTGTTTCTTCCCTTATTTTCCCCGTCTACGATGTGATGACAAGCCAATATTTATATACTTATGTTTCATAAAAAGTTCGAACTCGGGCCATTTCACAACCCTTTAAACAACTTGTCTTTTTTTTCACATACTAGAATACACATTTGTGACCCAACCTTAAACTAATGATTTAATCTACGTATCGCACTCATTGATGCTCGTTTATGACTCTTGAATATCGGTTGTCTCACATGATGCGCTATTGTTATGACTCATGATGATTCGTTCTTTGCAGATGCAAGTGCACTTTACCCAGTGTAATTAAACAACTTTCGATGGCAAACCACTAATTGAGTGGCCGCTTGTAAGAACATCGGCGAGGACCGCAGGCGCTAGTTGTTTGTCGTGTTCAAACGATAGGACCATATTTTCACGAGTTAGTAGCATATATTGGGGTTGAAATGTCTCAATAAAAAGCTGTATAACGTGAACTGGGTTTGTCGTCCGTGAACCTTGGAAGTTTAAACATTGGTTTTGATCACCGCATGTTTCGATGAGACCTAATACTCCTGTCCTGGAAACAGTGCGACATAGAGTTGAAAAGTAGTGCACGTTTACTTCAAAGTTATCATTTGAAAGTGTAAAATAGTTGCGATGTGTAAAAATGAACTTGCTGCTGGTCGGGAACGCTAATATGGTCCATAATTAAGGGAGAGTTGTCATCTATATGGACATGAGTAATAGATAAACCGACCCTCTGTCACCCGTGTTTGGGTTTGACCACATTGCTAGATTTGTCGTCACTATAGGCGCTTATTGGTTGATAGTGTCATGTTTGTAATCCAATATTGTACGAATTTTGCACAATGGGGAGTTCACTGCCATACGTCATATTGGACCGCATGTGAGTTGGACACTGTCTCGCTTCCCAGGCGTAGACAGAATCAATCGAGGATACTCTGAATGGAGTACAAAACTTTACTGTTGATCGTTCTCGACATTATCACTACATTATCTTCGACATTCTGTTTCTTCTGGTCAGAACACAAAGCGGAACCGGTCGCGCTGTACACTTTTAAGAGTGAGCATTATCTAGCAATAACCTCCTTAAGGCAGCAAGCCTTTATACCTGTTACCATTGTAAACTGGTAACATGAAGTAGCCTGCTTTTTCTCCGACGTCTAGAGTGCTGCAAACTAAAACACTGGGGTTTAATTGGAACAAATTCAGGCAATGCCAGCGAGATCAGTGCCTGAACGATTCACAACTTAGCTTCATTCTGCTTTAGAGTTTCTGACTGTGTTGTGTAGCACAACTTTATGATGGAGCAAAGCACAATTTCTTTTCGTTTTCTTCCTTCAAACTTTTGTGCTCACGGAATCGGCTTCAGGTCTCACTTCTAAAGGCACTTAAGCAGGAAGGGCAGTGGTGTAGTATTCATAAGATATGGTAAGTGAACTATAAGTGATATTACCCCTCGATGGCTTCAATCAGTTTCAAAGCCTTTGCTTCTCTTAGTGGTTTTCCGGTTTTAAACTTGTTCTTCGCGGTTGGCTTCGTACAATTTTTAGGAAATGTTCTAAAAAATTATGGTGATCGTAGTCTGACGTTGCCACCTCATCAAATTACTAGTATTAATGGCTTACGTGGTCGCACAAAGCAGTTGTTTTCTGTACCTGATAAATTTTTGGCATGCGTGCTCGGTCCTACCTTGTTTTAATTCAGGGAATACACTTAGAACATTTCTGAGAACCATGTTTCGGCACCATTCGTGTTCGGATCAGTTTGTTACGGTGACCAAAGCCGAAGGACGACTGCGCACAGGCCACCGCAAATGGCTGATTCTGGAGGTCTTCAGCAGATGCAGGTATGGACACGTGCGCCTGACCAGGTGACACTGACTTAAGCCGCCTTTCAGCACAGAAACAACTGTGAATATTATGGGTGGAGAACTTACAGCCGCCTTTCAGCACAGAAACAACTGTGAATATTATGGGTGGACTGTATTATCAAAACAGAACGAAACAAAATTTTATTCTATAGTCCGAAAAGGTGGCTGTTCCCTGACGATAAGATATGCTGATTCCGCTCCTGATGTTCATCATTTTTGTCTCCGTCAAATAGCTCGCAACAAGTGAAGTTACGATGTGAACACTGTAGCCGTTAGCCGGCGCGTGAATCCTCAAACTTCGGATAGGAGAAAACATCCGTTCTGCGTTGGCTGGACCACATATTCCTTATTCCAACTGAGTATTCACCGTATTGGGGATTAATTATCGAGACCACTAACGGGAGAATAAAATCACGATGTAGGCAGAGTGATAGGATCACAAATTATAGATGCCATGACTGTTCGTTGAGTGGAGTCGGCAGGCGTCGTCTACCAGGTTAAGAACACCGTGAGCATCTTCTATCTACTCTTATTTTACTAAGTTAATTCCGTTTTTTTCCCTTTTGGTAATACACTCCACCCATAATATTCACAGTTGTTTCTGTGCTGAAAGGCGGCTTAAGTCAGTGTCACCTGGTCAGGCGCACGTGTCCATACCTGCATCTGCTGAAGACCTCCAGAATCAGCCATTTGCGGTGGCCTGTGCGCAGTCGTCCTTCGGCTTTGGTCACCGTAACAAACTGATCCGAACACGAATGGTGCCGAAACATGGTTCTCAGAAATGTTCTAAGTGTATTCCCTGAATTAAAACAAGGTAGGGCAAAGCACGCATGTTAAAAATTTATCAGGTACAGAGAACAACTGTTCCGTGCGGAAGACATTTTCGAATCAGCCAGGCCCGTTTAGACATCGTTTCTAATTTATAGCGAGTGGTTCGTCGGACGCCAACAACTATCTCACTGTCTCCCAGTGTTACTGACAAAGTAACCCTAAATACAGAAATGGTGCCCATCACTTTTTATAATCTTCTTCACCTGTAGAATCGGAGATACATCTAGTTATCTCGCGAATATAGCGGGCAAAAGTTTAATTTTTAAGTGCAGCGACCATGTGAGCCACTTTTTGACACCAGAGGAGCCTTTTGTTCAGTTGGCAGAACTGCACTCTGGGAGTGTCTACCGATGACGGTTGTTTCCGTAAAGTATGGTGACATCCTGAAAGCGATTTCCTGTCAGACATTGGGTCGATTCGAGGCTTGCGCAGCGTATCGCTGGCTTTCAGCCTCGTCAGAGGGGTGCAACAAAGTTTTCCAGTCTTCCCTTTCGTGTGCAAGTTTTCAGCGGACGAAACCATAACGTCTGCCTCGAAAGACCGCGAACGTCACGGTTCCAGGGGTTCACCCTCGAGACATAGAGTATGCAGTCCACATTGCCCTAGCCTATGAAGGTTTGCGGGAGCGCGGAGCATCTTACACTGAGTATGGGTTTCTTTTTGTCAGTTTGGTATGCTCTTTGCACCGTCTAATTACAAGGTGGTGTTGCAAGATTGGCAGAATTCTGTGCCTGTTCTCACTCTTGGTGATGAACCGTTTGGGGTAATCGAGAAGTTCATATCCTTTGGGGTCTGAATTAGATCTGTTCAGATGTCTGATATAATCACCAGCTTAGACTGTAACGGTGTTTTTTCCCAATTTACACTCTATGGCGCCGACATGATCTTAGTCTTTTGCTGAAAGGCGGAGTATGTAATGCTGCTGTAAGAGGGCTCTTATTGTATGGCAACGAAACCTTGTCCAGTCGCCCTGAGGATGTTCACAGTGTTTGTTTCCGACCGTTGCTGTCTTGAAAGCATTGGCGGCTTGTGGTGGGAGCATCGTGTCGGCTCTGATGACGTTCCCTGACGGGGCTTCGTGACAGACAAACAGACTTTGTCGCTCCCACGGTCTAATGCTTTTGTCTCACAGTTTTCATTGGCTTGGCACATCTTACGTAAACCAGCTCATCGCATGCCGACGCCTTGCCTTGTTTGTGAATGATGGGTAGCGTGGTAGCTAACGTATGACTTGCGTTCGGAGTACGAAGGCACTCACATTAAAACTTGCTTGAGTTGGGCTCCTCCAGCCTTCCGGTTGGGGTCCAAATAACGGTGAAACTTTTTTTTCAGGACGTTCTCTGTTATATCGGAGAATATCGCCCAATGGTGCTAGTGTTACGAATCTGTGTGCATCGGTGTGATTTTCATTCTCCCCTTACGTCTTTCCCCTTGGTTACCTTCCACAGTACATTTTTGGTCTTGCGTCTCGTACATCGTGCCACCTCATGTGGCGCCACACCACTTCATGTTAAATGTTATTTTGGTTATGTATGTATGTATGTTGCCACTGGTGGTTGCCGCTGATAGTCGTTCGAAGATGCATATAGTTGGTGGCATCCGATTCGGATTAGCCTGTCACAGTGACCGAAGCCAAAGGACGCCTGCGCTTCAAACCATCACCCCAAGTGGCTTGCGCTGCACCACTTGCGGTTCCACTCACACACCACGTATCCGGTGTAAACCCGAAGGAATAAGACCAGTAGGTGTGTGAGTGAGGCCTTTGTGTCCAGCCGGCCAATGCTGGTTAGCCAATTATTGGGCTAGCAGGAAAAGGAAACCCTTATCTCTCGGGAAATAAAATAGAGTTAGTAAAATCTAAACTGGGAAGGATGGTATTGAAGATGTGATGCAAGAAGTAGTTCGGTATAGAAATGCATGTCAGTGCACTCTAAAGAGGATGTAAAGGAAGAAAAAAATTCGACGTTAGGCTGGAATAAGATAGACAACATTCACCATACAGCACATCAACGAAGCTGAAGAAAAGGAAAAGTGGATGGCCATGGAGACAAGCTTCTGAAAAGAGGAACGGGTGAATTTCCGAAACGACCGTAGTCGTTGGTCAGTGCGAACAAGAAGAAGATGGGTATAACTGATATAATCTACTTGAGCCTAACGTACCCATTATCTCATGAACGACAGTGTACTATGAGTACGTTGGTGACCTACTAATCCGAGGCGGCCAGCGCATTCACGGCCGCACACATCGCAACGCCATATAGTCATGTCACCACGACCTATGGCACCGATGGTTCCTTTGCGTACCGCGCGCTTCCGTTCTCGGCCGCGTAATAACTGCTCGTTGAACTTGCGGACGCCCGTCCGAATCGTATTTCCTCCAGACCGTCCGGTTCAACGCTAAGTCTTCCCAACATCTAAAATCAATGTCACAACGCGTTTTTTGAGAAGACAACCTTATTTCAACCAATCAACATCATGACGCCTACAACTTGTAAATAGAGCACTCACTGTGAATAAGAGAATATTTGCGGCGATTTTATTGCCCCTATTTGTTCTCTATACTTGTTTCATAGAGAACACAGTCAGGAAAAATAGCGTGTGCTCCACTGTGCACTGTTAACCGCTGATGTCACTACACTCTCCAACGGCTGATTGTGAATCACGGGACCATCTGTTTTTATAACAAACCCGACCTACTGACTAAGAGTGATCTGCTGTTTGTTGTCGTTTGATGACGCTATGGTGTATTACGTTGTTTTTCTTGCGCCCAAGGCTGGCAAGCTGCGTTTTGAACTTCTGTGGCAAATATGCGCTCGTTGTCATGCCACTTGCGAAACGTATGAGCTGTGAATTATCTGTCTCTTACCTCGTACTGTAAAGTATAGCCATTATCTTTCCGAGGTTGATATTACACAATATCACGAACTTTTCAATAATCAAATTCTAGATATATGTTCTGCACCTACTCCCTTTCTACTGTTCGCGGATGTTTTCAAGACAAAACCAATATCCGTTTGCCAGGAGTTGTTCGGATTCATGGAGGAAACAATAACCACGCTGAAAGATGTAAGTGAGATTGACCGTTAATTTTGGAATGCCCTCGCAGGTTCCCTTGTTCGCCTCCGGGCGAAACACTCTTTTGCGCATGTGCAATGGTATGTTTCGCTTATTTACGTTTGGACATTATTCGAAACCGTTGTTTTCAAGATCTCCTGCGCCGTCTGTCAAAGTCACAAAATACTGAATTTTGCGGTCAAATACAATTGTTCTTATCCAGGTTGTTTCCGTTAGATGAAAAATCTGGTCTTAATCTGATGAGCAATTTCAACCTGGAGAAAGAAACTCCTTACAACAAGACCCCGGAAGCGTCTGCATTCAAGCGTCAAACTTCCACCGAGAATCATGCAGAGGATTTGGAAGAGGGTGAGACCACGGACAATCCGGTTCCTATGGAAGTCGATGCCAATTTATACGTTAAGTTTTGGTCACTGCAAGAATTCTTCAAAATGCCTACAATTTGTTATGATAAAACAAAGTGGGCGGTGTTCCAAAATAGCGCAGACACTGTTTTGGAAATATTCTCCAGCATAAAGCTTCTTGGTTCAGATGAAAGCGATATGTATTGTGAAACCAATGGAAACAAATTTTCCAAATATTTAACGAGCGAGAAGGTAAGTTATCCTCTCTTGCCAACGTTTTATCTCATCCGTCTTTGGTTGATATACTTTAGTTTTCAAAGCAAGACGGTCTTCATCGTTCGTGGTAGCTTTCAGTTCATTGCAGATTTTATCCACGTTGCCTGTTTTGTTCGTACGCTAGTAAGCTTAGCGGCAGCTTCTAATTAGCTTAATCTGATTGTATATTTTAAGGAGGGATCTGTTTGGTAATCTAATTGACCTTATCGATCGCATGGAATATCGAATATTATTTTGCGTACATCACGCCACCTTCTGTAACTACAAAACGATAAGTAACGTTGTCTTACCGTATCTGACTGCTGCCGTCGCAGACCTTGAATGTCAGTTAAGTATGCTCAAGTCCGATAGATGCATGTCTTGTCTTCTTTTCATGGTTGACAGCCTCTACATCCGGATTGATCTATCACAGTGACCGAATCCAAAGGACATTGGCACATGTGTTACCGAAAATGTTTTGTGCTGAACTACGTGTGGTTCCACCTATACATTCCTTATCCGATGTAAACTCGACTGAGTAAGGACAGGAAGTGTGTGAGACACTCCGACCACTTGTCTCCACAAAGCGGGATGACGGCATGTCTGACGATACCTAACTGCATGTTATAGTTTATCACCAAACCAGTGTTGAAATACCACTTTAGTTTCTTCCTGATCAATTAGTTAAGCTTTGGTTTGTGAGCGTTATTCAGCTTGTTACTTTGATACCCAGCCGTCGGTTTTAAGTGTGCGATCATTTTCAACTTCACATTGAAAATCCCTCGTTTGCCACCTCTGCTAATCTTTTGGCGATTCAATAGAGTCTCTCGGCGGATTTATCCGGTAGTATTCTGTATCTGCTGACTGGTGTGGGCTAAACGGATACCACCAACGCACTAGGACAGTAATTAAGAGCAGGATCATCGTATAAGCGTTTCAGCGCTGTAAAGTTCTACAATGTCAGATCTCCCAGCCGAGTCCGAATGCATCGATAGGCTATTATGGTCGAAATTTACTATAGTGGCAGAGCTGAGAGATGTGACTGGATCAGAGCGCACGTCTCCATTTTGCTAAGTGTAGTGGTTCCCCAGTTATGTTTACTTGGCGTTATTTGACCTGTCTTGATTAAGGAGCTTACCCTTGTGGGACGTTGCAAAGTGAACTGCCATCATGCAGCTCTGTGTGCCGTTATGTAGACTTGTGACACACCCACATTCCGCTAATTTAACCCTAGTTACGGATTAAGTTGTTCAATCCCAACGTAACCACATGGGTTCCCGGCAGCTCACCGGCGTGCCAACCTTTTGCGGTCACTGACAACGACATATAGTAACTCTAATTTTTGAACCAGGCTGGATAGCCAGAGGCTGAGGTTTCTTAGAGGTCGCTTGGATGTATTGTGTCATTCGCGTACGTGTTTGTATACCGTGAACCATATCTGCTATACTGTTTTCTCCAAGTGTTAAATACTGTACCGCGTCATCGTCAATCACAGTTCACTATTTTTTCTGACTTGTTTTACCGTTTACAGCTACTAGATCTTCAGCTTATGGATTCGGGGTTTCGGCGTTCGATTATGGTGCAATTCCTCCTTGTTTTCCAATATCTTACCACGCCGAGCAAGTTTAAAACGTATGTTGAATTACAACAACTTAGGCATACTTAGGTTATTATTGCGACGTATCTTGATATTATTCATCAGTCATTCTGAGATAGTTGTAGCTAAAACCGAGAAATGCGTGCACCCATCTCTCTTCTTTTGATTTTATCCACTGAGCATGTCATTCCTCAGTAGGCAATAACAACTGCTTGATCGACGTTTCACGGATATCTGTGCTGAATAGCGAGCATTTATTTTCGTTAATTGTTTTCATACACATCTTTTGACGATATGCGAAGCTTTACATTTCAGAGCTTCAACCGAGTCCATGTTGCTCTTTTTCAGTTTGCACTTCGCTCGGTGAATTTGAGTTTTCTTTTAAAGAATCTTGGTATCCGTACTGTTGAGCACCATACACAACAGATTCGTTGTGCAGTAATTCCAGCTTACATGTATTTTTAAATACGGGTGTCCTGTGGACTGCGCCGATCTCGATCTATTATTTATTGTTGTGTTTATTCAATGCGATACATAACATGACATGCTTGACATAATGTGTTAGTTCCCATCGTCGTTTCAGGTTTGATTTTTCAGCTTTTACACCACAAAGCACCTGCTGGTATGTAGGTGGATACTGTCAGAAGCTACCGAGGTATTGAGAACCTAGATCTGTGATCGTGTGTGGTTGGCAGTCATCGTTGTCGTTATTACTGAGCTGTCTTGCTGATGACGCCTTACTTTCACTTACAGCTCGGTTGTTTGTTTGCAAGGTGTAGGCGCCTTGATGTTGTATGTTTGAATATAGACGTAGCTATTTTTAGTAGTTAGGTCCACTTCCCCTCCCCTCTGTTTTCTTCTTTCTTCCTATATAAGTTTCTTTTTTTCCTTTGTTCTTCTTCGTGGTTGTGTGGCAGTCAAGCATCAGTGTGAACCACTGATGTATTGCTGTCTATGATGATGATGATGATGATACTGAGCTGTTTCTTGTTTGTTTCACACGGATGGCCTTACCGTTGTGTAGTATGGTCCATCAGCATCTGCTAGAGCAGACGCAACATGCATTTTGTGCCCTCTCCCGTATACAGGCGAGAGAGGGACGAACGCCTGTTTCCGCGTGTGTAAAGTATGTGTGCGTGTGTGTCAGTAGCACAGTAGCAGACCAACTCAACACTTCATAGAATCTCTCCCGTCCTTCACTTGCAGACCTGAACAGGTACTATCAGATGAACAAGTAGAGTGGATAACCCGGAAGCGCGAATCTGTGCTTCGGCTGTTATCCATCGGACACGCAGATCGCAGTCCACAATCGTCTGATTCCTGCGTCTCAACTATCGAACGAATTTTGGAACGCGAAAACCATTGGAATCGATGGAAAAATGAAGGCTGCCCTTCGTTTGTCCGACCAGTTGAGAAATCTCCCGTTGCTCCCAGGTGCGTTTAGGCACGTCTGACTAACCTAATCGTGTTTTTATACTTCACATTTGCGTTCGATCCAGCAATTGTTCTAGGCTATCTCTGGTAATGGTAAGTCGGCAAAGTCTTGTTGAAAGACTATCGCTAACGCTGCTCATTTGTTGGCCGCTGTCATTTACCTTTATTGATTGTGTACGTAGGAATATGGATATTGTTGAATTGTTACCATTTTCAAACGTCGCTCGTACTCAGCCTGACTCTAGGTGCTTGATTTATGACAGTAATACTTGATATGACTGACGTCAGTCAGTTGTGGCCTTAGCAAAGGGTAATTTATGCGACGGGCGATTGGTTGGCATTCACAGTGTGTGGTACAATCACCTCGGTATTCTTACAGATTGAGCGGTTGGGTTTGTTCCGTTCTGTCTACCAGATGTCCACATCCTGTTGTCATCTTTGGTTACCTGTTGGCCCCGCCGCACGTATGCAGTTTTGGGCACTCATCGGTGGCCAATTATTCCAAAACTCCCTGCAGTTTTGTTGTGCAGCTTCAGAATGAACCACCCGCGGTCTCTTTGTACAAGTGGTGATTGACCGTCGGGTTTATACCCCTTAATCATCCAAAGTAACCGTGACTGACCACACTTTTACATGCACTTTCATTTGCGCTGGCTTCTCACTATCATTCGCTTGCGCCATCCTTGTTGAACACGATTTATTCCGATTTATTGCGGCCGAACATTATGATCACTTTACATTGTTGGGCAAAGTAGAACAATGTATTCATTCGTCTCCCTTAAAAGGGATGTTTTCGCTCTTGCACCTTACTATCTAGTCAGTTTTGGAGAAGATTACTGTGCCCGCTCTTTTGTGCATAACGTTCATGAGTTCCGTGATCGATGTTTGTTTCGTCTTCTTACAAACCTTCGAAAGTGTATATCCAAGACGCGAACAATTGAGTCTTTATAGTCTTTCGAATCTTTCCTCAGTGTGACCGAAATGTGTTCTTTGACGTAAGATCAGGTGTGGAGCACGTCGAACTGAGGAATTGAAGTTGCGAGACATTTTTGTCGGTCAACTTGCTGGACTTGATAGAATTGTATTGTGCCGGACGATCGAATATGAGTGACATGTGGCGTCAGACGGGAAGTGGTGTTTGCATGAATCCATGGACGTAACGTAGACGAACCGTACCAGGAAGCCAACAGTAACAACAACGATAACAGCATATCTTGTTTACTCTGGTTAAGTGAATAATTAACCAATGCGCTTACGTAGAGTTATAAGAACTCTAGGGAGTAGTGCGCTTTGAATACTATCTGAACTGTGCCTGCTGAGTGCCACAATCTACTCTGTTCATTTTTTTCTCAACGTCATCTTTGCGGGGTTGAGGTGCTACCGAATTGTGCTGGTTGAGTCATGTCGTAAATACCTAATGACGGCTTCTGTGATATTAAATGGGTTGTGACGGCTTTGATAGCTTACAGCGGTGGTTTTGATGTATTTGTTAACTTGGATACCGCGTAGTGGAACCCTATCGAAACTGAACTTACTTGTTCCAAAGGTGACGTGGTACCAAATAGCAAATGATGCAGCAGCACTCTTCTTGCCTATGGCTGAATAATGTGATCACTTCAAGCAACAACGTGACTTTAGGGGCCGTATTCCCGCCGTCTCTGATGGCCATCTAGTTCTTTACTGAGCAATCCAGGGGTTGGTGTTCTGCAGTGACATCTGGACCGTTACGTTACAGCGTTATACGCGGTATTTCATGCGACCTCTAGTTGCTGGTCTTGAGCCTGCAGTTACTTCACTGCGACTGTCCATCTTCCAGGTGGACGCGCGTATCCCGTAGGTAACTTCTGCTGGAGATTGTTCCACAGTCTGCAGCTTGACAGTACCTCTGGTGATGTTAAACTGTTCATCCCGTTTTATCAACCAACGAAACTTGGGACTGTGGGGGACTTTGAGAGCACTTTTCAGCGGATGCAGATATTTATCGTTGATGTTCTCATGTTGTGTTACTCTTATTTGTCCATTCAGTTTGCTCATTTCGGTTACAGCTAAACTTTCTTTTACCCTTTAACTCTGCACTTTGGAAGGTTTCGTATTTACGGGCGTAGCTCAGTCTTCAAATTCTGTTTTCAAAGTCGTCACTCACATAGCATTGCTTTTCGTTGATCTTTGCACATTCTGTTCTCCTGTTTAGGAAACGGCGTACAAATCCTCTAGTCGACCGAACCGGAAATAAAATTTTTCGCTTCGGTAATCGTGAGTTGGACAAATTATGGAACGTGTGTCCCGATAATTTGGCTGCCTGTCGTGATGAGCGACGATTATTTCGGCCCAGTCTGCAAACTTACTTCCAGGACGCCATCCTGGAACTCGATCCGGCGGAGAAAGTAGCGGAAGAATATCGGTTGGTTTTCGTCGTTTGTCAGAAATGATTCTTCTTACTACACTGTCTGATTTGCAATACGTGAATAAAATCGACCTTAAAATCAGATTGATCATTGAATTAGAATCGACCATTGTATGTAAGATGGTACATCATCTTGAGAACGCCGTTTCTGGCAGCCTCACAAAACCGTAATGTAATTTTTGCCATTGGTGTGACTACTCTAACCGAGTTTATGTTAACACGGAATGTTCATTGTTTCAAAGTAACTCACATTTTTGTACGCACACATTACCCACGGAGTGGTATAATAGGAAGCACTTGTGCGGTTATTGGATGAAGCCATTCCAACATCCCTACAAAGGTACGCACTTAATTTATTGCAGTGTATTACATTTAGGCACCACGCCGAATTTGAAACAACTGAGTAAGAATTAATACGTAGCTCAATTTCTCATATGTCATTTTATTCAATTCTGCGCGCTCTCTTGCATTGTTTAATTACGGTTGGGTGTTGTCCTTTGAGCCTTATTCCAGAGGCCCGCAACGCTCTATAAAGTCAAGCCCCGACATCGAAGGTTTAATCTGCCGGAACGTACGAACACTGAGCTTTTTATTCTGCAAAAAGTGTTATTAATCCGTTGTCCAACGGGATGGAATTGCGCTGACTCTATTCTGTCCAAAATACAGATGTTGGAAACTATTTCCAAGGCACTGGTTCCAACCAGCTCCTAGGTTATCTTCCAAATAGTAGCGGTACGGCGTTTTGGTTCTGATCTATCCTTGCATGTTGGTAGAATTAGTAATTACATGTTCACTAGTTCTTCCTCAGAGCTACTCGTTATAAAGGCCACTTTTTAGCAGCGATCATTTTTGTTTGTGAGCATCTGAAATTCCGTTGTAAACACGCGGTATTGAAAAGTCTTTACAGCGATTGCCATTCTATATGCAATAAAATCTACCTCAACGTTCGTCCTCGCACTCGCTGCTGTCTGTTCGCTTTCATGAAGCCTAGTATGCCGACTTCCAGTATAGGTAATTTTGGTCACTTTTTGAACGGAAAGGCTGATACGCACGTCTAGAGTTGGCACATACAGACAATGCGTATGTCATGTGCGTTTCGCTCGATATACTCAAAACTGTTCATCAGGTTATTCCAACGCCTTTATTAAGTTCTGTAGAATTCCACACTTTCAAAAATTTGCTATAGACTGGTTAACAGAAAGGATTACCATCATCTTATCTCACACTTAGTATAGACCGTACATCACTGATAATCTTGCTGCTTTGTTCTTTACCTTATCCTCGGGGTTGAAGCCGCGTTTTCAAGTCGAGAATCTGCTTTATACATCCCTTCCGTCAGCATTATCACATGTTCAACACTGATAAAAGTTAGCAGATAACAATCGTTGAGTTAAGAATGAACGCGAAAGACTTCGAATTTATTTGCGTACAAACAAGTTAACAGGAAGGTTATTATCGATATACGGTCTCTCGCGTAGTGAGCTCTAGAAAAATTAATCATCTCCTAAACTTCCTGCCAGTTGAGTTGTTGAAGTTCATGTGTTGTGTTCAATTGGTGAAGTAATCACTTAGTAAGTAACTTGAGCTTGGTGAAACGTCATAGCCTTCCAGCAATTTGCACAATGTTCGTTTACGCAGTTGAAGGCATTACTATCATCGGAACAACCTTGGACAATCTTAAATCTTTCGAGTGATCGGACAAGACCAGTAACAGCAACCTTCATTGTCGATCGTAAATATCAATGCGTATACTGAGTGACCACCAGTGGCCGATCGGGTAGTCATTTTAGCGGGTATAAATTTCTCGAACACTTTCAACGTTTTTAAAGTACGTACTTCTGGGCGTAGTTCGATCTAGCAAGCATGAGTCCATCCCAAATAGTGTTTTTGTTGCAGTTAATTGATCTTCCTATCGCCAACCACAGTCTTGCCTACAACCGTTTGATGTTGGTTTTATTCAGCCCGAAGTAACTAAGTTGTAAAGACGTCCGGTTACCAATCACACGGTTGTGGGTTCGAACCCCGCTTACCGCAAGTGCTCTCAATGTCTTGGCTTGGACGAGTTGATGGTATCTATCACTCATACGATCCTGTTTCTCGCCTGGCAACGAAGACTCCTGAGTCTGACAACTTGAACTTAACCGGTTTCTCTGACTTTAAACCTTTGAAATCAAGCACCTCAGAGGTACGTGCAGTGGCGGACCTCTTACCTCCTCCCACACTTGAGACTAGTCCACCCAGTGAATATCTCGTGAAATTACTAGCGAGCATAATTACCGATTATTTATAAGTTGAGTTGAAACTCGGTATGTTTCGATGTAGTTGTGTTTTGTAATGTTACTCTCCTAAACACTTCATCGTGAATTGTTTCTCGTTATTTGGACTGCTCATCCGGAACTGATAATTTTTATGCTTATTGACTCGATCACCGATTTTACGAGCTTGTTTTGTTGGTTTTTCTGTATTTGGGCCTCCTGATTCCCAATAAGTACCGTGATTTACAATCGGCGGGCTCGTACAGCTCACCGTCCATCCGTCACTTTGCGGGTAATTTGACAACAGTCTACAGTTGTTGATTCCATCCAGTTGCAACTTTTGTCTCATTTTTTTGCTAATGGTTCCGGATGACCCGCCTTTCTCAGTGGCGATGTACTTCGGATTTTCACATTACTGTGCTGTTTAAACCTGGTTAAACCTGTTATGATCTGTGAAGCATTTTTAGTTTATAGCCACGAAACGTGGCTACTCTCGGTTGAGGTTATAATAATTACTGATGTATTTAATCATCGTTGCGAGTCCAGTCGTACGCACCGGATAGCATCAGCTGGTTAGCAGCCAGGAAGTCGAAAGGCGCCTCTTTGGTCTTAAGGATCATGCAAGTTCACTCATCAAAAGCTGCAAAATGCATGGAATGCCGCCTCATCGTCCATCACGCTGCACATTTTTAGGCAAGCCCTCAACTCACAGGCGTAAGGTACAAGGTGGTCAGTCGATGACCTGGCAAAGGATGTTGTAAGCTGCCATTAGTAAGGTGGGAACTGCAAATCCGGTTTGCCTTCTAGGTGGGAGTTTTCTGAACTCACCTGAACTGTGGCTGGTAACAGTAGGGGATATGGCGGCTGATCACGTTCACTGAGACAGATGTTTCGATTGTTTGATTGAGATGTTTGTGAAGTAAGTGCAACTAATGAAGCGTGGCAGTGACGGCCACAAGGAAACTGTATCACGGTTCACGTCTTGATCTCACGGAACTTTTGTCTCATCTGTTCCCCTTCTTCTTCCAATCAAGTCCTATTCTTCCCATGGCTGTATAACATGTAGGCATCAGTGTTGACGGTGGTAATGTTGATGATTCCCTGTCCGAAGCTTTTGTGAACTTACCTAAGCTCGTGTTATCGACGCTACTGCATCATTTAGTCGACACTTCGCGTGTGAACCGTCACTGTGTCTTAGTGAACTGTACGTCAGACATATTGCACGTAATCTTACTGTACTGGTCCCTCCTGTAGTCTGCTCTACGTAGGAAACCCTAGAGACAGAGATTGTTTCATATTTAGTTCGAGTCACTTTGACCCTAACACTATTTGCTTATTCTTATTCTGTTCACCCTATTCAGGTCAGTAAACAAAGAGGAATGGTGCTGGCGAGCAATGCGATTTCTTTCTCGACGATCGCCTCATTTCTATATCAATTGGAATCCTCCGGGGCGACCTGTGAAGGACTATCTGACAGTGATTCTGACAGAAAAACTTCAAGCAGAAGTGCGTGTGTGATGTTCGTTAAGCATATCCAATTCTGCATGCTCTGAAACAACAATGCTAATCATCATTATCATTACCGTCACCACCACCGGTATCAATATCCTAATCCTCACAGTCATCATCATCGACCACAGTAGATCAGTGGTTGTTGTTCAACTGCTCTTTCACTTGGGTGTTGAAACCTACATTTAACTGTCAACATCAGTATAGCTACACATTGAAACCGATTAATTCAGTTACAAATGGAAGCAAGGCATAATATTTGTGTGACTGGTTTTGGATATACATTGCCTCGCTTCATTAGTTGCTTTCACTTCATTAACAGCTAAATCACGTCACATTGCCCGATTAGTCGTTACTTAACTTGACATCTCCTTCACAAATTTCGAATCACAGGATCCTCGATCCGTTTTACGTACACGGTCTGTAGTGGTTAACCTGTCCCTCTGTTTCCATACTGTAATTTATCTACCTCGCGTCTAGCGCCAGTCACCTGAGGCATTGACAAGAATTGGTCGGCTGACGACCTTTGCCCGCTGGTTGGCCTCTCAGGACTGCGTCAGATTGATTCAATTTTTTTTCCAAGAACGCCAGTCATCCGTTTTGATTTATTATTTTCAAACCCACGCGCTTCAAAACCAGACGTGTGTGTTCGTAATGTGCGCGATGTCCGTTCCAACCAGCTGCAAGGACGATCTATATTTTGTTCCGTACATTACTGACTGTTTGCGTAGTGCATACTGTTACATTTCCTGGTCCATACCATGAGGCTCTGGCTACCATATTATATACTGAATCACATGTGGGAACTGACTGCTCTAAGGTAACTTTAACCTGCGTGAAAGCGTTTCCAATAACCTGGCATAGGATTCTCAGTCTATTTTGATAGCCGTTTTCTCCTTCTGTCTGTATACAAACATTTGTATTTACTCATTCTAGGAGGATAAGAAAAACTCACAGTCCACCGAACCAACGTCAGCGCCACCTCCGTCTACAGTTTCCGCCACGCGCGATTCCGATTCCAGTCTCACAGAATCCTCACCAGCTAAACAACCAAGGCTCACAGAATGTGCTGCTGACTCCGATGACCCGAGCGTCAGCAAATCTCGACGCATCCAGTCAACGGATGCAGGCAATGCAAATTTAGCACCCCAAGCCATATCTCGAACTTCGAAAAAAATTCATTCGAGCAGTAAACCGTCCGGTGGTATCGATCGATCTCACGGCTCTGCTCGGGACCCAAGACAGGATGTTTATGACCATGAGGATTCGGTGGTAGACGAGGTAAAGCGTCATCAGTTGGATTTTTTTCACTGTCTTCTTTTTGATGCATCTTCGTTGCTTGTTCCGGTGTATGCCGTCAGAAATGCAACACGTTTATCTAACATTGTCATACCATGGCACTTCCTCATGTACTGTATCCAGGGCGATACTCAGCTGTCGCGAACTTGTTCATCTTATGCTTACTGATTGAGATGCCGATTGTCAATGAGAGCATCTTTCTCGACTGGCTGTATTAACCGAATTTGTCCTTTTTCCTCCAGTCTGTCACTGAACTTGATCACCGTATTGGCTTTTTCACTTCAGCTATATCCAGCCCAATCATACATGCGATCGGCCCGTTTTTCTTCTTAGGCCTTCTCGTCGCTCCTCCGAATTCATTAAAGCTGCCTAACATTTTTGTTTGTTTGAATTGTCACCTCAAATGTTTATCGCATCGTATTGAAATTTCAGAAATATCGTCAACAACTCCACGTGTTGAGCGGTAGACGCCGTCGACACTGATATTCAGGCAAGTGCCCCGTAGTCAATTTTAACCGCTCTAACAGTTTTACAGCGCGCGCAATATATCATAGGTCCTCTACTAACCACTTTTCTCGTTTCTTCGAAAATTTTTCTTTGTGGGTCGTGGTGTCTTTTCTTATGCCTATGCGTCGAATGTTCCTGTTCGGTACCTGGCCTTCAGCCCTTTTGTTTCGCATAGTACAGTACACTATCGTACATTTCGATACAAGGGAACATCACATCTGCCTTATAATAATGAACGGCATGTGTTTTTATCGGAACGTACCACAGATTTTTCAATCTTTTATAAACTGAAACAGACGACGATACAGACGATAGTGTGAACTATCATTTCTTTAATGAAGACCGTTGATTTCTTTATTGTCACCATTTCGGAGTGTTCGGTGGTTTGTGAGCGATCATTCTTTGTTGTGCTTCTCAAACAATCAGCCCTGCTGTATGGAATTGTGACCACGCAACTCGCCGTGGCCAAGACTTCTTCAGAATTATATCAAAGTCGTCTGACATCCATCGACAGCAGCCTCGTTGATAAACTGACCCATTAACGTTTATTGGATGTTACCAGCTGCACAATCGGACCTACGAGTTTGAACCGATTACTGTTTGTTTTCTTGAGACAGTCGCACGTGTTCTGTACTGTACGTTTAACGCTTTGTTTACGCGCTTCAATGTGGTATCTTGTTCTAACTTTACTTAAAGTTCTGGACGTGAGGGTTATTCTAAGAATCTTAATTAGCTGAACAGGGGAGAAGGACTTTACAGACTGTCATTAACTTTTCAATTTGTTATTTTGTCTCCTCCGACACTGTGTAGATGCACGAATTTTCTTTCTCATCCTCCCTCGTCATCTCGAATGTCTAGGTGCTTCATTATGCTGTCGATTGTCCAAATATCATTCATAGTTGGTCACTTCAATGACACGTTAGTCAAAGATTTAACTAACCTTCGTAGTCTGATTGTCAAAACATGTTTGTTTACTTTATTTCGGATCGCCTCAATATAATCTATTTCGTTGTTGTTTATTTGACGTTCCGTACATTACTGACCATATTTTGTACGTTTAGTAACCGTGGTTGTTGCAATTGGTTGTTAAACCAGAGATAATGATTGACCGACCAGTGAACCTAGGATACCCTCATTCTCAATTTTTCTTCGGGAAGTTTATCACCAGCCAGGATGTGCGTTCGCTATGTATCCGTCGCGCACCCCGCTGATGTAACCGGCTGGAGCATTTCCTCTCAACCCCACAATACACCGGTTTGGCATTGAAATTCCAAGTTCAGTCAATCAAGTGATGGAATGACGTCAAGATTACTATGTTGTGTGTCTACTCACTCCTCCGTATTGCCGTTGAGGTCACTCGTATGTGCAGCCCGCCACGTTCATGTTTATGTGGATCGCCACACTTGTCGGCGATCAGTGCATCGTTGGGGTGGATGAAAGGCCTGGGCCGATCAAAATGGTAACGTGCGTATCGCACAGATGCCGAGAGCGCAGCTCAATTCAGTGGTAGGCTTATCGAACAGAGAACGAAAATGCCCTGTGTTCAGTTGTCGACCAATCGTTGTCCCTGGTTCGAAAACCAACAACGAAAACCGAGGATATTTAGAACGCGACATGTAATCAGCAATGTACGCAACGTGAACTAAATGGCGAATAGGTACGGCGGTCTAAACGCTCAAGTATTCCTGATGTGTACGCTTCATACTGATAACATAATTGTCTACTTTCTGTTTACTAGTAGTCCGTTTTAGATGCGTCGTTTATCTCTCACGATGTTGGGTAGTTTGAACTTGAGTACCTACCGGGTGCATTTGTGCTGGTGACGCAGCAACTTCGCTTTGAGTTGGTGCATTGCATTCATATTCGTTCGTGTTGGGCTTTATTGTCCACGTTGTCCTTTCTTCACAGAGAAATCCAAGATGTTTTAGAACGTCGTTTTATGGTGCATCCCGGCGTCCGTTTTTTTCAAGCGGGAATGTCGTTTGATGTAGCTCGACCTGTTGTGATATCTCCAATGTGACTTTATAGTTAAGACCAGATAACAGCAGGTTTACTCGAAAAATACACATCGGTTTCGACGACATTTACTGCGTCATACTTTCCTGACCTCATTAAGACACTAGACACACTTGCATTTATTTTATTGGTGTGTTACAGTATACGGTTCCAAGAAGGTCACTATAGCCACCGAGATTAGACAATATCTTTCTTTTATTTTGCGACTAGAGTAACCACCAAAGTTTTCTATGGAGATTCAGTTTAGAAAGCAAATTGGCTAAAAAAGAAGTGGAATTATGTATTCAAGTTTGTTGCTGGACCATCCTTAGACTATGGGACCCGGCGTTATTATCCTGCAGATATCAGCCGACCATCTATACCGTTCAAAGAAGCAGATAAAGTTTGAAGGGTTTGCGACACTCCATTGGTAAACTATCCGTCCCGTATGATCGACTGACCGTTTATATTCTTTTAGATTGCCTCTAACAAGTACGAGACTTCTACAAACAACGGAATGCACTGACTTTCTAAGCGATACTTATGTAATGAGGACGAGCGATCGCACTATACTACTCACACCACTACTATTCAGTAGTGGGGCAAGAGCATGGATTTTGACATTGAAGTAGCCGCAGGAAAAATACAAAGAAACATCGGAGTGCAGCATCGCATGAAATGGTTCTTGGTACGTAAAGGAACTGAGCATTGGCGTCTGTGGCAACCGTGACGTTCTGAGCCTTATGCAGATGGGTGCTTTTGCTTGTCACGTTGAAACACTTAACCCTTGCGCCGTCCGTGTTCCTGGCTCGCAACACATACTCTCCAAGCTCGAAATGTTCTATCAAAGTACTGCTTGGTTAAGCTGGATCTGTCAGTTTAGCCGGTTCGATTCCATATGTGATTGTATCATACTTAACACCTCACGGCCCCGTTTATTTACGTCTTTTGGATTTCGTATAAAAATTAAAACCTTCCTTGAACGTCTGGATCTCAGATTCCTGTTCAGTAGTCCTATTGGAACGTCGTCACGGTGTACATACAGCATTTGGAAACTGATGTAGCCTGTTCGGCGTTCGTCCAGGGACAACTTGCTTTATTGACGTATTTCTAAACAATGACCGATATTTTTGGTTACGTAATTTTTCAGTCTCCCACTTATATTAGTCCATGTGCCATCCTGATGTCCACCAAATCTTTCGATTCAAACTTACTTGATGTTCCTATTCAACTTGAATGCCCCTGAGATCCACCTTCGGAGTCATTAGGCTCCCCATATCTCAACAGTTTGCCAAACCTGTTTCGATTTCGTATTACTCGATGTTTAATTGGTGAATGTTACGATTATGTGCAAATGTGCGCGTTGCACATTTGCGTGAGTCAGCTTTGTCCACATGCATTTTACAAGTGCTGACTATCATCCTAGTTATGCAACACAATGGTACGGGTCCTGGAGTGCCTATGATGAGCTGGATTTACTGCACTAGTGAGCTTATGTGATAGGTCTGTTAGTGAAACTGTTTTGGAGTACTGCCACATCCGGGATTACATAACATTCCTTTTCATTTTTAATTTTGGTGTTTTTAAATATCCATTTTGGCTTTGTACATTTTACCGTGCACGATAGAAAGTATCCACATTTTTCAATCTCTTTCAACCCAGCTTAGTAATTTGCCATCGATGTTTGTTTTCATCTTACATTTAGTATACACACGCAAAAGTAGATTAAATTTCCGTACATAACCTCTCCGTGGAACCTGATTTACCTTCGTCCCTCCCAAAAGGGTCGACTCAAAAGTTCGTACTACCATTCCACATCTCATTGTCTGAAAATCTATATTTGTGAATATAGTACGGAGCTGTTTGGTCACATTCATTTATGCCCACATCTCAGCTCCAACCAGTCTGGTTTTGTTTTTCTGTTGTCCGCTGATTGGAACTCTGTAGGTACATACCATTTCGGTTCTTTCGTTTAGAGGAAACGCTACTGCACCTAACCGACTTTTGGGATGACCGATTCACAAGATAACTAATAAGTGTGCACATTTCGCGAGCTTTCAGACTGACTAACCTGGATACTAATACCTCTGAATTCGAGAAAATTTGCCAACAGAAACGATCTCCACTATATACCGTTCTCCTGCACGAGTCAGTTTTCGGAAGTTATTGGCAACAAACGCATACAGGGCCAGGATCTTCTAATTGAACTACTGGCAGATGGCTTTATATATGAGGATTGTAGTATTCTCCTGCAACGAGAACCATCTTCCGGAGAGAGCAGACTTGCTTCTTTGGCGAGGCGTTTCTTCTTGAAAAGAGTTTTTTTTTAACTCCAGATATGATCAACCTGATACAATGTATCAGACACCTTTGCTTCTCAAGAACGATGAAAATAAACACGTTCTGGTGACTGTTTCTAGTTTCTCATTTAGACAATTCTTATCATCCTACATTAACATAGACCCATAACGCAGACTACACTATACCCTGATCCTCGCGTGCAGCTTGCGCTGTTTTCCTAAACACTCTACAGTGATGATCGTCCACACGTCGAGGTAAATACTACTATCCAAAATCCGCTCAAATTGAAAGTTAACAACAAACATCAGACTAATACTCAAGAAGATAGAAAAATTAAACCTAATGGACGTATTGGCCTCTGTTGTCTACCGCTGCGCAAAATCATGACTGCACTCCGTTTGGAATACTTTCAGACTGGTCCATTGTAAAAATATTGGAATGGGCCCAACAAGATCCTGACAGAAATCTCAACGGTTTTGCAAGCCTGTTTCGGCCGAAATTGATTTTTGCCTGTTATTCGACAGAGTATTTAGAACAACGTGGACCGGTGATCCCAACTCAAAATACTGAACTCTCCGTGGAAAACTGGAACCCAAGTTTACAAGGT
>LOND01000456.1:67432-77640 GCA_014220965.1 Paragonimus kellicotti
ATCATCATCACATCAGCCATGGGCCTGACCAAAAAGGACTGTGGCTAGGACTGCCTCTCACCTAAACAGTGACGGGGAATACCCTAGAGGGAAACGTTACTAAGACGGTTGAAAATCAATGAACGTCTGAACGAAAGAACTAGAAATGGTATGGATGCAGGTACGCCATTGACTGCGACACGCCGCCATCTCGGATAGCGTCTCTAACCAGCGGTTTGAGTGATCACGAGGACCCCATCCAGGCAGGCGACACCTACCCACTTTACTCAGTGGAGCAGTCAGGGTTCTCATATTTCGTGACCACGTTGTCGCTTGACCACCACGTGGTTTCACCCAACTGTTGGTGGTCTCAGTATATAATGCCCGGTACGGTAAACGCTCAGCTGGCATACGGAGTACGTGACCTAACCATCGCAGGCTGTGCAACGTGAGTAGTTGACCAATTGATCGCGCATCCCGAGCGTTCCGGAATACGCGCCGGCGAACTGCCGCATTGCTCACGCGATCAGTCCACTTAATGTGGGCTATTGGCGGAGACAACGATGGTCAAATACAGCAAGCTTGTTCAATCTTCCTTGATCACGCTTCGGGAGGTAGCACGTTTAAACAGTCATAAACCAGGTTTGGTGGATAATTCAGAATCAGAAAAAAGTAAAAGTTAACAATAATAGGGGAGACGCAGTGTTCAAAAAGTAATCCATCTACGAGTTTGCAATTATCCTGAATTCAGTAGAAGTGTACAGTTAAAATTAGCTGACTACGTCGTAGAAATCAACGGGTGACGGGAACACTCTTGAACTAGAAAGCCAGCGAAGTAGCAGTTGAACTTGTAGGCAAAAAAGTCGTCACATCGTCAGTAATGTTTGCAAACTGAATGCTAGCAGTTAGTAATTCAAGTGAAATAACGACAATAGGAATAATATGCAACACAGCTGAAAAACAGAAGGCAACCATGCTTGATCCATTTTTCGCACGTTCTTCAAACAGTAACCTAAATGAACTGCGATCTCTCAAATATAGTCTCTCCTTCATATTGGTCATAGCAAATGTAAATGATGTTTCTAGCAAGTTGACAGCTTCCGGGCTCGAGTATAGGCTCTTGTAAAGATCTGGACAGTCTGAAAGTATTCCAAACGGAGTGCAGTCATGATTTTGCGCAGCGGTAGACAACAGAGGCCAATACGTCCATTAGGTTTAATTTTTCTATCTTCTTGAGTATTAGGCTGATGTTTGTTGTTAACTTTCAATTTGAGCGGATTTTGGATAGTAGTATTTACCTCGACGTGTGGACGATCATCACTGTAGAGTGTTTAGGAAAACAGCGCAAGCTGCACGCGAGGATCATTCTTCTCGTCTTTGACACTTTTCACGTCCATCTCTTTGAGAGCTCGATTGATATCAATTTGTGTGACAATATACTGAGAATGAGAATGATCCTCGGTTGCTGCCTATAGCATTAGCGGATCTGCTTGCATCCATACCATTTCTAGTTCTTTTGCTTAGACTTCTATTAATTTTCAACCTTCTTAGTAACGTTTTCTTCTAGGATATTCCACGTCACTGTTGAGGTGAGCGGCAGCCCGAGCCACAGTACCTTTTGGTCAGGCTCATGGCTGATATGATGATGATGATGATCAGTAAAATGAAGAAATGCAATTAGTGCTGCAGCCCCTGCTTTCCTATCGGTTGACTGGGCTCAGCTTAAAGCCTGTTTATTTCGCCGCGTGATAGATTTAGTCAACTTGTTCTACTCTAGTGCTCGTTATAGCAAAACCCGATGCTACGTCAGGGTGCCATCCAGGATTGGTCACTGCGTTGACATGCCAGTTTGCTCGAGTTGCCGACACTGATTGGCTGTAGCTTCCGCGAATCATTGGTTGATTTCGTATCGATGAATTCGCCCAATCTAATCATTTTACTGTGACTAACGCCAGTCACCGTGGCATTATGCTGATAGTGTGCGCCATGTTTACTTATTAGAATTATGTTCGCTTTGTACCCCAGTAATAAGTGATCTCTTTTTTACAATACCATGATGTAGCCAAGTCTTTGTAACTGTGATCACTTCACTCAAATTTGCAAGATGTTCTCACTGGTGCGCACCGTTCACACAAATGTTTGGCGCACTTTACCGATCCATCCTGTTTTCGTTGCATGGACAATTTAGGTTGGGTTTGACAAACTTGTTATACCGCCTCTTCTTGGAGGCGAGAAACTGGACACATTTTAATCCCCAAACGGCATTCCGTATGTGATTTTGAGGGGTTTGTTTCTTCTGAGAGCCACTTGGTGCGGATGCTTTCGTACCCCGTGGGAGTGTTTCTTCAACAGAGGGGACACTGCTTTCTTCAGATGTTACCTGTGCATTTCGGTGGTTCAATTGTGGTAGAAATGATCAGTTTGGCATTTGAGAATAATAGGGCACGTGATGAGAATTTTGGCATAGTAATAATAACGGATGCAATTCAATTGATCCTGATCTGCAAGCCGTTGAGCAGTTGGTCTATGGTTGTTGGTGCTATTTCTTGGCTTCCCGTTTCCTGTCCGGGACTGCTTATTCGCGTATCCATTGACGCGCAGTAGATTCCAAACTGCTTCTACCTCTTTCTTGACGATTTGTTGAACAGTAATTAAGTCAACTAATCCAAATAGACGTTCGTTGTTTTCAATTCACTCAACTACAATGTTCGCTGGTAGATGAAAATCGTTTATTTGGGAACAACATTGCAGCCAATCAGGAAACATGTTCTAGTTTGGTGTGTTACTTACAACCGTGTGGCTGCTTCAGGTTAGATTATTCGGTCAGCACTGTGTGATTGTTTAAAACGTGCAAAATGTGGGTCACCACGTTTATCTAGATATCGCGGACCAGGTGCACATTACACATGGGTGTCATGCTCGAGTTTGAGATGCTCATTACGATTAATAATGTAGATCTGTAAAAACTGAGGCAAAAAAGATGTTAACATGACCCGTGGATTATCGACTGTCTCTATAGTGTGTGTCCATGGCAGTAATTAAATTGGTCGCATGGTCTGACTTCTGATGGACTATTTCATATGGCAACGAGTGCAACTTGGTTAAATCGATCGAAAACTGACCGCCTTGTGCACCAGACGTTGGAGTTGTCCGTTTTAGTCGTGGCATTGTTGGTCTTTATATTTCGTGTTACCTCCTGACCCTATTGTTTGAGTAAAAACTGCTTAAGTCTTGATTTTGAATTCTAAAAAAAGACACGAACATTCGGCTGTGAATCACGTGTTCATTTTAGACTTGTTTCAGACAGTTTGAAATTGTCCGGATATAGGTGCATCGGATCACTGTTGTACCATTCACACGTGTGTTTTGCGTGCCAAGTCTGGTTGTCCGTATCACACCGGATCTTTAAACACTTCGCAGTTGTAAACAGAATGCATTGCTACACAGTTTGTTCTGTGTTGTTCGCATGAACATGGTTTCGGCTTCTCTTATATCCCAGGTGTGCTTGTATACGTTCTAGTGTAAATAGGCTTCCGATCTATGTACGACTAAGTTTTGAACTCTTATCTTGCACGGACCATATGGTGTTCAAGAGTTTATTTTGATATAGAAAGTCAAATCTTAGATAACCTTGACAACATCTAAACTACAGTCTGTTGAGGCACACGCGGGTCTAATAATTAAGCTTCTTCTTGATCTGTCCGCACATTTTGATCGAAGTGCTAAATCTGACTGCAGACAAGTGGCCGTTCATTAGAATCCAATCGACCAGGCTCTCCTCTATTCTAGAACTGGATGCGATCCTCATTCTAGCCCAACCACAAGATTGAGCTTCGCTGTTACAGGAAAGAATAACTGATTCACCGCATTGTCCGACGGCGGCTGCATTATATTTCCGGTGTACGGATGCTACGCACTGACAGTGGCGGTCAGTCGTCACGATTGTGCCCATCCCACGGACAGTGCGTCACATGAAGTCTTATTCAGCCCAGATGCTACTCTGTTCAAGATTGTCATTCATTTCACGGTAACTACTTTGAATCGGACCGTGCCGTTGTTTGTGATCGCATTGTTTTATCGTCCGCCCACGAACCCTCCGTTCATAAATGTGAAATGGCGTATTAGAAACTAAGCAGCGGGTCCTTGTAAAATATTGGAATGGGCCCAACAAGATCCTGACAGAAATCTCAACGGTTTTGCAAGCCTGTTTCGGCCGAAATTGATTTTTGCCTGTTATTCGACAGAGTATTTAGAACAACGTGGACCGGTGATCCCAACTCAAAATACTGAACTCTCCGTGGAAAACTGGAACCCAAGTTTACAAGGTGTCTACTTAAGGGCTTGTGGATTACTTGACCGAACAATCTAGGGAGTTAGAACAGGCATTTTCTGTCAGAGATCAATGGAATTCTTTTTTCTGTGATCGTAGTGGCGTCGACCGTCGAGAAGGTGTTGATGGAATTTCAAGTGTAAAAGAGTTCCCATCAATTAATCTGTCCCGGCGATTTAACAAATGGCCTTGGCATTCTGAAGAGCTGGTCCTGGACCAGCCCATTCAGTTGTAAATCATGGGAATAGAGTGTTCACATCTGACTTTCTTGACCTTACCCTATCGGAAACCGATGCCTCAGTGCTTATGGAAGCCCCAAATCTATTCTTGAAGATGATAATGATTGTTGTATGAATTGACCAGACTCCTTAGTTCCGTATAAGAGACCGAAGAAGTATCTCATAATTCGTGCCTTTCAGCAACATTCTCATATCTGATACAGGTGCCAAAACATCATCTATTAACTGTAGAGCTGTTAGCCCTGTTTCTAACGCGTCCAAGATACTCATAGGTCTCACAATTTGATGGATTCTGAAAAACCACGAAAGTTAAATACAAGGAGACCGAGAAGGTATTCGATCCGACTGTGCGTGTACTAATCGTATGCTCATTTTGTAACGGATATCAGAGCATCGGCCTTGCTTTTCTAAGCCAAAAATCCTGATTCTGTCGTTCGACATAATTTCAGGTGCTGCCTATATCTTACAAGAGTTTCAGGGAAGTATGCCAATTCGGTGGACTCACTGTACCTCGTGAATACACTGCGCGCATCAGATTTACCCTTCTCAAGTGACGTTTGACAGGATTGTCTGATGTTTCCACTTCTCTTCATTTGTGCGATGGATGCTATTCCGTAAAGAGCTTTCTGGGAGTTTTGATTCTCGAAGTGGAACATCCGTTAAGTGGTAAGCTGACTGATATTGAGTATATGGACGATACTGCTTTGCTTGTTTTTTCAGCAGACATTATACGGGCAATGTTGAACTGGTTCACTGCAGCGGTTAGTCTGTATGGCATGCACTAAACTTCTTCAAAGCGTAGAGTTTTGTTTCGGAATTAGATTATCGCTGACCCTCTCTTTGTTGCTGCAGGCAGATCTTCAAAGCTTATCGATCGCTGGGTAGTCTTGTCATATTGCTGACGACGTGTCGTCAAGGGTAACGAAAGCATGTAATGCACTCGCCAACCTTCATTGTTTGTGGCGTCGCAGCTTTCGATTGTCGGTGAATGGAAGTGATTACACGGCGTGTGTACACTCTGTTGCCCTGTGGACTAGATACCTGGCCTATACGAATGGAGAATGCATGCTGCTCTTGGTAATCGACCACAACTATCTTCGCCAGTATCGGATGCGCTGCTTTTGTGAGTAACATGAAAGTTCGTCTGTGTGTGTTCGGTAAATCCGCGAATTGAGACCGATAATCGGGCAACGAAAATGCGCAAGTTACGCCAGTTGTGTCGTGTACCTCATATGTCATCAAGGTGTGTGACTCACCGTGCATTGTTCAGGACAGCTGCTGAGAGTTGGTAACGACTTAATCGTTGGCTTTGAAGACGGCACTGCCCAGCTAAGCAAGGTTGGTAAGTGAAGCTTACCAGGTTAGGGTCTTCGCGTTCGTCCACGCCGTTGGTTGCAAACGCTCTCCAAGCCAGAGTTTGGTTGGAGGCAGACATTTAATTTAGTCGTCATCCGAAAGCCCTGCTAATGGCTATCTCAGGTCGACCACTTCCTCGTGGATGTTTGAGTTTGTCGTCTTTCCCAAAATGTGTTGTTCTGAACGTACAGCTGTTGTTGTCAACATTAAATACATGTTTGATCCAATTTTCACTCCTGCCGCTCAAACCACATGTAACCGGTTCGCATAAATTTATTTTGCCATCTGGTGGCACTTCTGCCCAACAGGAGTGGTATTTCTCTCAGGCTTGAAGGTCGTGTATATAAGGTGACAGGGTTGTGTTACTTCACGAAAGTGAAACATGGTCGCCCGGGGTTGAAGACGTAAACCGTCTTCAGGTATTTGATCACTGATGTCTGCGTTCGATCACTCGCGTCGAGTGACATCAAGGGGAAAGCAGCGAAGAGGTCAGGAAGCGAGTATTTGGTAGTGATTGTCAGACGGATTCCTTTGTTCAATTCCTACAGTTATACAGACTTAAATGATTATGTCATGTACCAAGGATGTCAACTAATCGTCTGTCACACGACGCACTGTTTGCCGATATTGCGGGCGGACTGGTGTAGAGAAATGAAATCGTTCACGAAGGGGTTGGTCACTGTAGGTCGGGTTCGTCTCCCGGGCTGGGGCCCTCGCGACTCACAGAGTCGGTGGCTTGAGACGTTAGGTGAGATGGCGGCTAATCGAGCTCAGTGGCGTGAATGTTGTTTGTTTGGCCGAGTTGTCTGTGAAGTGAGTGCACTTAATGACGCGGGGCAGTAAAAGCCGTAAGGAAGGTGGTGGTGCTTTTGGCATCTTTGCTACCGTTTAGAATTTAAATTGCACCCTAACGCAGACATAATGCATCACTACTGAATGTGGATAGCTCAGGCGTTACAGAACATGACCGTGTGTAGGATGCGTCATTTTATGACCACATAATAAACTAGGTATGGGGACTGAATTATTTTGCTGTCCAAAACCGAAAGCTTGTGCACGTGTCTGACGTTTAGCATCGTTATCTGACTACCACAGTGTGTTAATATGCCTACCCGCTCAAGTTGTGATAGGTTAAAACATCGTCTTCAAAACTTAACCGTATTTGCAATGGAATCCAATGCGGCCTCTCCAAATGTGGGCAACAGTACTGAACTTGGTGGTAACTCATCACCTCAGATGACATCACATATGGGAGCTGTGTACACATGGTTTTTCTCGTCTTTGGACTTCTGAACCTCGCCACGCCAGTAGTGAATCCCAGGTGATGTTTCACCCTTAGCTGCTCACTTTCAAAACGGTTTGACAAACGATAAACCGATTGCCACTTAACGCCAACCTGGTTGTTTGCAGTTGTTCAGACTGCATGAGGTTGTCGCTGCCATTCAGATTTATACAGTCCGTCTATCTGTTCACGGAACGCAACTTAAATTTCGTATATGGACTGAAAATTATCGGCAGTTACCATCATCTGTTTGTTCTCATTTGTCTCCCTCGTGTAATAAGTCGAATCGTGAAACTTGCCAAAAGTGATTACCGCATAGCCAGAAGAAGATAACTTGCTTGGAATAGTATATTCAGCACTGATTTATTTTTTTTACCAAATTTGATGTTCTACAAGACGCGGTGATGTCTGTCAGTAATGTCAGGTTTCCGGTTCACTCGATTGTCTGTTTTGATAACTTCTGTTAACTGAAAACAACGTGTTTGGGCTGGTTTGTTCTACTCTCCTTTTTGTTTGAAACCCTGTGGGAGATGGTATATTATCTCGCCTCTGATAAGCTCACCGAAAAACCACTTCCTTCACAGTTTTACCAAAAACATTCTCGTGTAACCGTTTCCCTTTTTCCTTCATCTGTCGATGCACATGAAGTCATATGATGTCACAGTTTTTGTTGAAGCCGGTACGATAATGCACATTTTATGTCATGCATCTATAAACCCTTCTCTCTAGAATTCGGTCATTTTTTTAAATTGACGAATGTCATTGTTTTGGACAGTTCATGTAGTTGTTAATCAAAAAATGAAAGTTTAGTTTGATTACTGGTGGAATGTCTGGACACATGGGTTAGTTTTTCAATCCTCGCTTTGTTTCCTTGTACACAGAATCGAGCAGCATTAAGGCTTGCGTTATATCATAGTAAAGTTCACGTTATTCTGTGCAGTAAAATCCACTGACTGCTAAGATAATCAACCTCAATCCTTTTTAAATATTTTTCTACATTTAATAAATCTTTCTACAACCTTTTGAACATAGATTTTTCAGTTCACCTGTGTAAATTTCATTCTGTTCCCTGTGGATTGCGTATCATTTTTTAAAAAAAATCGCTTACTGTACATGTGCCAGGTCACTGGCGGATATTCTGGTGCAAGTTTTTTTCAACATTGTTTAGATCAGACTGTGATATAAGTTTTGTGAACCTCACCTTTGATCTGTTTCTATTTCATCATTTAAGGAATTTATGCTTGCGGAATAACAAAAGAAGGTTAAAATAACTTTTACATAGTTCACCATTAAACCTTCGTGTAGTTTTTGGTCATATGTTACTCTGGTCTGGTACATTCTCAAGATATCCTTATTCGCTCAAGTACCAGGAACCATTCTGATTGGATTTATTCGACTAATCGGCCGTTGTTGTGAGAATTTTATCTCTCGGGTCATTATAGCATCTGATTACTTTCACTCTGCTTCCCCCAGTAGCTTTCTGCATTCGTTTTTCCTCTCATTTATCTCAGTCTAGGGTTTGTGCTTAAATTAGTAAATATCCTACACGTCCTTGAGCAAAATAAACTTCTCCGGCGGTTTTATGCCTAAATTCCTTTCTCCAACTGTCAAATATTGAAGTTTGTGCATTATTCACCCTGTCGATCGTATGATCACGAAAGCCAACAACCGTATTTGAAATCGTATCGTGTCTTGTCTTATTGTGACAAATAAGTGTTGCTGTAATGGTCATTATCGTTAGAGGAAATGATGAAAACTAGCGGTGAAAATTTTTAAAATACTTTCCTGTTAACCAGGGTGACAATGTGGTTTGATATTAATGGTTTAAATAACACTTTTGGAAAGATTCGTTGAGATCAGATAATGTAGAATTGTCTGGGAAACCCGGTTTCTATCACGGAAGTTGTTCTATGGTGCGCAAACGCAATGACCCAATATAACCATTTTGAGCCGATTTAAATGAATGAAAAAAGAACCTCATAAGACGAAACTTGCCTAATTGTTCGTATTTGCTTGCGAAATTACTAACCACGACACCGTGAGTGACTAACTTAATGCTGCTAGTTATCTTTTATCTACATATACAGTGCATGAAACATAATACATGTAATGCATATGTAATACATAGTGTCATACCTCACATGAGTGTGACGAAAGGTTACAATTTTTACAAGAGTCTCAGATCACATGGTTACTATGGTTAGTTCAAAAACATCCCAACGGCAATCTCAAGGTTGAAATGATAGACAAGTGCAGTGTATATTTCTGTACCGTTTGGTTGCTTGAATTCCAGTTAGTAGTTACAAGCAGTTGTCGCGTATCGCTCGAATTATTCCAATAATTATATGCAGTCCTCCTTCCCGATGGATCACGCATCATGAATTGCTGACCATCATGATGTGCTCTGTCTTCAACACATGCATCTGTTAAAGAAATTCGTATGTGTGTGTGTGTGTTGCGGTTCCAACTCCCTAGTCGTTGTGGTGGTTGAGAATGGTGCAACCATATAACCATAATAACATCGGGCTGTATATCATGAAAAAAAAACCTGGAGGTCCCATTTTCGGATGCTCGAAATGTCCTCCACCTGTCCGAATTCCTCTTGTTTCCTCTCTAGTTACTCACACTGCCCTTGTAGAGGACGACTTCGCTCACAGCGAGAAAACAAATATATGGCCATTTGGGGCTAATAAATAAAATACATACTTCAAAAAACAGTCAAAGTTATTTCTAACGTTCCGATCGTGTTTTCACGAATGAAACAAACTGGCGCGATGCTAACTATTATACAAATGACTCACAATATCGGGGAACAAACTTGATAAGACAAACCGCAGAGCCCCGATTAAATCGACATTAGTCGACTCGGGACCAACGTGATCTCTATGTAGGTGATTTCAGAGAACCAGCAGTCGCAATTCTAAACAGTGTCCAACATCCGTATTATGCTATATGGAAGCCACAGACTAACGGACATGACATTTGATTTTGGGACCGTTGTCAGTAAGTTACCGATTCCTGC
>LOND01000456.1:80653-105277 GCA_014220965.1 Paragonimus kellicotti
GAAAAGAACTATGAGGGGACTTTCGATTGGAAATCAAAGGTGGTCCCAACGGACAACTTCGACCATCCAATGTCAAGCGTCAGATCTCAAACTATGTACGCAGGATCGGTTGTCGGACAAAGAATCATTATCGTTATAATGTACTCACCTTTGGTGACAATGGAGTTTTATGTTTCGGACCTACAACACGGGACTAATTTCGTCAGAATTTATCACTTTATCACAATATAGACATAAGTGGGCAAAGTCAGGCCACACATGCAAGCAGCGACCATTCTCGAGGTACCTCACTACAACAGCTTGAAGAGAATACAACGGAACGCCGTTCAGTGACAATCAACTGTGATTGTAGAAGAGATCCAGTTACGAAGAGCGAGCGACAGAAACATGTTGGGAGGCGTCACGCGTTCTTGCAGTTGAACTATTGAGCTACGCCGAGAGTTCAGATGTTTTCACAAATAGACTCATGTCATATCATGTGGTGGACTTCACTAAATTGTGCAGGCCTGATTGTTGGTGGGGATCGCTCGGTGTGTTAGTTAAGCCGGTTGAGGTTTCATTGATTACAGGACACCAATTACTGGGAGGATATCGCGAACTCTGGATCGAACAGGTAACACAGGGTTGACACTTTGAAGAGTGTTTTCTCCAAATAATAAACGGGTAAACTAAAGCGATGCTTTCCTTTGTAAGTATTTGTGGTCTGTGGTGTGGTTACAACAGCTGATTGAACCTACTAGAGTTGTAGTGACGTATTTGCGGTTTATGAACAACATCTACCATTGGAGCCAGTTTCATGCGGTATCCTGTAGTGTGAGTACTTAACAGTCCGATAGAAGTACGTTTCTTCTGAAGATTTTGACAACTGTGTTGTAAGGTATCTGGCTGTTTCGGACAAATACTTAATGAAGGTTGGCGTGCATCACCAATTCGATGGAAAGCTAGACCTGGGCATCTATCAGTCAACTCTGATGGAACCTATTTTACAAACAGCTGTCTTCAGTCGTTTTCAACAAGCTTCTATGCTTGCGTGTTTGAATCATATATGAAGACCAGAACATCGTCTTGATGGTTAAGTGTCACAGGCATCGTTTGAATTCGTGTCCTTCGGAACGGTGATAGGATGAACTGTGTTAATTCAGCTTATCCAATACTCAATACTTCTCGTTAGCTACTATAGACTACTTTTCTGAATTTTACTCTTTAAAAGTCTGTTGTTTAACTAAACTGCTGTTTTTTATCGTGACACTTCTACTTCTAAACATTCAAATGTGTAAATTTTACTGGAATATCTAATCAATTTAGGCACAGCAAATTCATATCTGGCGAGTGTCCACAGATTGTACTGGCTATTTACTGGTTTCTGTTGGATATCCTTAGGCATTTCATCTTCCACGACCCCAGATTATTTGTAAGGTCATCTGTGCCATCAATATCGCCCAGTTCACGGAGATTCCTACGCCAACCTGTTTTCGCACATCCAGGTTTACGTTCCTGTTTTCCCTTTCCGTGGAAAACCCCCGAAGGTTAAACGTTACGGTACTCCTTCTGTACAAAGAACTCATACATGGCATACCAACAATGTTACTACTGGAAATGTGTGACTAATCGTAAACATCGAAGCGGAAGTATGGTTTGACAAACGGATGCTACTGCAGCTATTGAAAGGAGCAGACAATGGAAAATGATACGTATGGGAGCGGGCCGAGCTAATGAACGCGTTAGTAGAAAAAGAGAGGAGCAGATCAACCGGTATTGTGATTTCGCGTTACATAGGATGTTCTTTCGTTGCCCATGGCCGTAGTGGCGATCTCATCTTTCCCGTGGCAATCGTTTTTTCTTGGGAAGGGGGACGGACACTAATGATCTGGTGGGCAAATCTGGCGGTATTGGGTAATCCGAGGGACTGGTATCTATTTCCGTGAATTCCTCATCATGTTAAAGCTATTGTTGGTTCCAAACATCATACAGCTTTCTCAAAACCTGATCCAGTGTTGTTTCAGTTGCTGTTTCATCCCAAGATCTTATAATTTAGTCCGTTTTCTATAACTTGGGCACCAGTCACATCTGATAGCCGCTTTTGAATTGAAATAGATTTGTCAGCCGGTTCATTTCTAACTTAAACATAAGACTCCAAATCCGCTCCTGTTAAAGTTCAGCAACTGTGCGTATCGTTGCCCCAATCCGAGTTTGAAATCCGATTCACGTGGACGTTAGGCGATTACGTTGATTATTACATAATTGCCTTCATCTTAGGTACGACGGAATTGGTATAACACTCATTCCCATATGGACATCCTGTCAAAAATGACAAGTCGCGGTACTGACGACCATTGGCGATAGGCTGAACCTTGGTCCTAACCTTTAAGGTCTGTGGCAACACTTCGGGCGACAGGTTAGTAATCGATCTGTCAAAGTTTCCGAAGGATAAGGCGTTTTTCGGAGTTAAGCAAACATTCTGTTCTTACGCAATGACTATCTTAGTAGTAGTTCCCACATCTTGTTACTTTCTGTGGTCTGCTCCTACCCCGTTTTGATCACTTATGTTTGTCTGATCTCTTAAGTCATGATTTCCGCTCCCTGTATCGTTAAAACCGATGGACGCGGTGACGGTGGACATGATATCGGTTAACCGATGGCATTGTTTCGCGTGACGTGTTTCATTGCATTGGAGGGTTCATTGCGCGAGACCAAAATGTGTTTGCTTTACTGAGCTGAAGAGAGGTTCTCTCACTGTCAATGTCACGCTGGGGTTCTTGCAGTTTCTGTGAAAAGCGTTCCTTGCTGGGGGGCGTGTTTCCTGTTGAAGATTTTCTTGTAGAGGACGCACTGTCTCAATAAGACGCCACCCAATCAGCTCCCTAGTAAATCCATAAATAGGTAAACTGGGTTAGTTTGTGGGAATCGAGCTAAATAAGAAATTACAGAACCACGGGATCAAGTATAAACAACTAAACGTTCTTACCTGATTTGTGTCCAGAAAGATGCTGACACCAAGTGTAGTTTATTATGGAAATTGTCACGTGTACGAATTCACCGCCGTGAGCCGATATCTATCTGTACACTGTGGCTGTCTTGGTCTTTATTCGATCGATCCTTACTCGACTGGACCCTTATTTCGGTTCCAAACATCTGCCAATGATGTTCAATGTACAGGGCGTGTGTTGCTCTTTCCAGCATATCTGCGCGTATTCAGATGATTTGCTACTTCAAAATGTACGTTACATGAGACTTAACGGTACATCCACGAAGATCCAAGTTAACAGGATTCTGACAGGACTTTGGAGGTATTATTCACAAGGTGTAGATTGATGAGAAACAGTTTACTCAGCGAAGAGTGTGTAAGACATTCCACCGGAAAATGATAACTTCTTTACCTATCAGGCAAAAAATGTAAAATCTGTAACAGAAAGCAGAAAAGCGACTTCTTTTTACAAACAATGGGGAGCATGTACATAGTAACAAAACAAAGGATTAATTATTGTGGACGAAAAGTTTGAGACGTCGATCGTGAAATTTTTTTTTCTGGTGAAAACCTGGTTTATACGAAATTACCACGTTATACTACATATGTATTGACAGAACTTGGATAATTGTTCATTGCTGACTCGACGAGACATTCAGTCTGTGTAAACTTCCTTAGATTATCTCCAAGAAATGGGAGCAGTATGAGACGTATCTAGAGAAGAGCTTACTGAAAGGAAGTGGGTGGTACCCATCTGGACAAACCGTTTGACAAAACAGACAAGGAGAATGAAGTACATTGGATGTTTGGTGCATAAAAACATTTGAAATTGTTATCAAAGAATGACATAAGTGCCACATAGGCTGAGAAAAGGACGATCACATCTTGCTGTTATTTACTGATCTTGTAACATTTCCAGTGTATTCATAGTGCATACTTCCGCGTTAGTTTGCTACCATTCACTGTTCACACTTTATGTTCACTTCCTTTGTGTCGATTTGAATTGCTAATGCATCCTTCTCTTTTCGCATTTTCGACAGGAAGATCTGAGCAGTAGGCCGGAAGCGGACGCTGACTTGGCCGAAGATCAAGACGTGATCGACCGTGAATCATCTGCTACCTTGTCCGATGTGAATGCTTGAACGGGTGTTGGCGTCTGCTTAACCAACCACCTTTATCTGACTTCTGTCCATTTCATCATTCCTGCTGTTGCCTATACTTCTGCAAACCACAGCTCATTGAATAAAATTGTATCGACCTTTTAGCGCTTATGCCTTCTGACCTAAAGTTTGTTCTCGTTTGGTCTGAAGGGGTTTCGATTGATTGGCTCAATCCGTGTATATGGTTCTCACGCTCGTCAACTGTATATGGTACTTATTGTCCACTAGGTTAGTTTACTAGTACGCAGATCTGCTGTCCCTACTGGGAAAACTTATTAGGCCGATCCACGCAAAATAGCATCCAGTAAACGTCGTTTGACACGTGTAAACTTCCGTATTCTCAAAAATAAGACAGTTTTCGGGATAGTCATGTTTTGATAAAGTATTTTCTGTCTGTCTATCGGTAAAACACTAGCGTATGTCAAATTCTGTAATCGTTATTTCCGTTGTTATTCACCTCCTCCCCTGATATGGGCCCTCCCATACTCTGTTATGTTAATGGCGTGTGCACTCCAACTTAGTGCTTACATCCATTGTGCACGGAAATGGCTGGGAAAGAATTGATGAATGGTTGCTGTCTAGCTGTTGCTTTTTTATTTTCCGCTAGACTGAAATTGATTTGCCCCTGGGGTTGTCCTGAGAACGAAGGAGTTTCCACCACTCCTTCAGATGGGCTGGAGGGAGCTTCCTTCAAGCAGCTGTTCCCATCGACGGAACCAGGTGTCTTTGAGAGCTCGGGTACACTAAGCCTGTTAGCAGGAAACTGTCCGTCTTATTATCATTTCGTACTGGTCGAATTTTCAGAAAGTATCTATATCTTTCCGACTTTCACTGTCGCACAACCGTTTCAGCTCTTGTTCAGTCCCATTAGGTAGAGATCACGTGAACAAGGTTTCAACCGATGACCTTCACGTTATGAGACAGTCCCGCATTCGTTAGGCCACCGTTAGTATATACATCACTTTCGATTAAGCGGTTGAGATAATTGACGCGTGACTTCCTGGCGCTCGATTTACTGGGATGGACACAGCTCCTTTCGGATTAACAGTTTGCGATATCTACGGCCACGAGGGTCCAAAATGATAGAATGTGCTTACTGAACGAAGCAATTTCCACGGAATTCCCAACCCAGACAGGACTCACAGATGCCAAATGTTAAGGAGCAATCGCCGATATTACTTTCATCGTTAAATCAGACTGGTGTGGTTAGCTCGTCGTATACTCACAAAGTGATCCACCCTTACTAAACGGGGCTTCTGTCACGGTTGTACTCTGTGACATGGGTTTGAGGAGTGCAGCGTACATGCATGCATCTTCCACATAAGTCCTTTGTCACGATGTTGAAGTTTTACTCAATTTGTCCGTTAACATGATTCGACTGCACCTTGCGTAGTGTTGCGCACAGCGCCCAGACGCTCACTCCATTCGTACTTCCTTATGTCTCAGCCAGAAGGGTTACCCGGACGCGGCATCTAGGCAGCATCTCCATGCTACTTGATTGTCGTCTCACTGTGTCTAAAGAAGCCGAAAACTGACACTGCTCATCCAGAGCGTGATCGAGAACAAATAGACTACTTGGTTGTCCTTAGTTGTCTGTTAGTGTTTATTTCGGGTCTATCTCTTAAGGGACGTTTGAAGTTTACATGGATCACAAACGTACAGTTTTATTGTTTGCATGACTACTTTTTATTCATTTCTAACTGCCTTGCACACCATATGCCAGTGTCTTTTCAAATTGGTTGTATTTGGTCGTCGGCACTACGGGACCGAGTTAAAAGTGTACCCAAACACAGACCGACTGTGACCTTGACGAACGTGAGTGAGCATCGCGTGTGGATTGTTACTTGATGCTTACATGGTGGTTTACCGATACCATTCTTATTAAGAATTGAAAACAATCTGGGCCATTTACTTCCTTTATCCTCGTTGTTGTGTTACCTGGAGAGTTGGTCGCGGTTGTAAATATTTCTTGACGTCACGTTCGTGCTGATATTGTCCATAAACGATTTAATCCTTGTTTCGACTTCCGAAGCAGAGAGATAGTGGAATGATATGCGTAAGATTCGAACGATAATGATTCTTTGTCCGACAACCGATCCTGCGTACATAGTTTGAGATCTGACGCTTGACATTGGATGGTCGAAGTTGTCCGTTGGGACCACCTTTGATTTCCAATCGAAAGTCCCCTCATAGTTCTTTTCCTTTGGTTTATTTTTCTTGTTGCAGTGAACACAATAATGTACTCACCTTTGGTGACAATGGAGTTTTATGTTTCGGACCTACAACACGGGACTAATTTCGTCAGAATTTATCACTTTATCACAATATAGACATAAGTGGGCAAAGTCAGGCCACACATGCAAGCAGCGGCCATTCTCGAGGTACCTCACTACAAAAGCTTGAAGAGAATACAACGGAACGCCGTTCAGTGACAATCAACTGTGATTGTAGAAGAGATCCAGTTACGAAGAGCGAGCGACAGAAACATGTTGGGAGGCGTCACGCGCTTCTTGCAGTTGAACTATTGAGCTACGCCGAGAGTTCAGATGTTTTCACAAATAGACTCATGTCATATCATGTGGTGGACTTCACTAAATTGTGCAGGCCTGATTGTTGGTGGGGATCGTCGGTGTGTTAGTTAAGCCGGTTGAGGTTTCATTGATTACAGGACACCAATTACTGGGAGGATATCGCGAACTCTGGATCGAACAGGTAACACAGGGCTGACACTTTGAAGAGTGTTTTCTCCAAATAATAAACGCGGTAAACTAAAGCGATACTTTCCTTTGTAAGTATTTGTGGTCTGTGATGTGGTTACAACAGCTGATTGAACCTACTAGAGTTGTAGTGACGTATTTGCGGTTTATGAACAACATCTACCATAGGAGCCAGTTTCATGCGGTATCCTGTAGTGTGAGTACTTAACAGTCCGATAGAAGTACGTTTCTTCTGAAGATTTTGACAACTGTGTTGTAAGGTATCTGGCTGTTTCGGACAAATACTTAATGAAGGTTGGCGTGCATCACCAATTCGATGGAAAGCTAGACCTGGGCATCTATCAGTCAACTCTGATGGAACCTATTTTACAAACAGCTGTCTTCAGTCGTTTTCAACAAGCTTCTATGCTTGCGTGTTTGAATCATATATGAAGACCAGAACATCGTCTTGATGGTTAAGTGTCACAGGCATCGTTTGAATTCGTGTCCTTCGGAACGGTGATAGGATGAACTGTGTTAATTCAGCTTATCCAATACTCAATACTTCTCGTTAGCTACTATAGACTACTTTTCTGAATTTTACTCTTTAAAAGTCTGTTGTTTAACTAAACTGCTGTTTTTTATCGTGACACTTCTACTTCTAAACATTCAAATGTGTAAATTTTACTGGAATATCTAATCAATTTAGGCACAGCAAATTCATATCTGGCGAGTGTCCACAGATTGTACTGGCTATTTACTGGTTTCTGTTGGATATCCTTAGGCATTTCATCTTCCACGACCCCAGATTATTTGTAAGGTCATCTGTGCCATCAATATCGCCCAGTTCACGGAGATTCCTACGCCAACCTGTTTTCGCACATCCAGGTTTACGTTCCTGTTTTCCCTTCCGTGGAAAACCCCCGAAGGTTAAACGTTACGGTACTCCTTCTGTACAAAGAACTCATACATGGCATACCAACAATGTTACTACTGGAAATGTGTGACTAATCGTAAACATCGAAGCGGAAGTATGGTTTGACAAACGGATGCTACTGCAGCTATTGAAAGGAGCAGACAATGGAAAATGATACGTATGGGAGCGGGCCGAGCTAATGAACGCGTTAGTAGAAAAAGAGAGGAGCAGATCAACCGGTATTGTGATTTCGCGTTACATAGGATGTTCTTTCGTTGCCCATGGCCGTAGTGGCGATCTCATCTTTCCCGTGGCAATCGTTTTTTCTTGGGAAGGGGGACGGACACTAATGATCTGGTGGGCAAATCTGGCGGTATTGGGTAATCCGAGGGACTGGTATCTATTTCCGTGAATTCCTCATCATGTTAAAGCTATTGTTGGTTCCAAACATCATGTTCATTCGATACACTGTCACGAAGTGAAATGTTTGATTTCAATCCCATGACAGCTAATTCGAGTTTCGATTACTTCGGATGGCATTACTATTTAGATTGATGCGAATGTGTTTTGATATCCACTCTCGAACTCACGCTGTACGGGTACTGGCTTCGTCTTTGTTCGGATTCATCAGATTGGGGAAATAACTTGACTAATTTTCGGACTGACAATTTTGATGCCAGAAACCGCAGGTCTTGTCCACTTCACCGCCAGTCCCCTGTGAATATCGCTTGCTACAGTTCAAATATCAATCCATCTGCCTGTACATAACCAGTCACTTTGGAATTTCCGTTTTCATAGTGGCACTCATGAAATTCGACAGTCCCCCAGAACATGATTAATTCAAGGGGAATGGTCGAAGTGGTCACAGCACAGTAGGTCTTTGTTAGGAAGGGGGCGGAGTTTCGTAACCCGTCATACTTAGTAATCGTTCATTAAAAACATTACAGAAATTAATGAGCAAATAAAGTGGCATCATATTTTTATGGTAGTCTGTAATCTTCAGCTATCTACTATCGTTTTCTGAATTCCGTCACACTGGACATTTGGTCAAAGTACTTATAGTACCTAATAATCGTCCTGCGCGAAGTTTTGTTTCCGGTAATATCTTCCTCATCATAGTTTTCATCACCATCCTCCCTATCAACATCTATCCCATTTTCCTGGTTATCCTATAATTACTCTATACATGAACTACTTTTTCGATGTAACATACGTGATTAGTCACAATCTGGCTATTCATATCGCTTAAAAAATTTACTGACTTGAAATTTGCCAGATCGTATTTACCAACAGTGTGCGTAAACGGTTATATTCCTGAACCGGCCTGCCTGTACCATCACGTATGAAATTGTATGGACGTTTCTGAATGTTCATTAATGCCGCGGGCTTACTCTGCTTCCGAGTTTGGTCCAGCTTACTGCAGATTTTCGACCTTGACTCGAATGTATGACGTGAACCTTAGTTTACAACAGGAATGCACGTCCCCCCATGGTGTCAGCATTCCATTAGCAATTATGCGGTCCGAAATGTCTCCCGTCTTTCTGAAAAGTTAGCTTCACCGATCACGTCTTAGACGGTTGATGACTTTCAACTGCTCAGCCTATAAAATTGAAACCGATCGAATCCGACAGTACTTCTGTAGAGCCTCTGAGCCTCAACAGCGACGCGGCATTCATAATCAGTCTGACAGACACGACTTGTTATTATCGCGCACACAAACACAGGTTGACTACTAAGCTGATCTGAGGGCTTTATTCGGTTTCTCGAACGACGCTCAAACTCGTGCTACCAGCACACCCGACTATCAAGAGTAATTCCCCACTCGAATGCCGGCTTAATTTCAGTTGTCCTGTGCTATTCGGTTTGCAGTGATACATTCATGTGTGCGTACGTGAAATGAATGTATGTGTGTACATCGCTCTGTAACCATTTAAGGCCATTGTATTGATCCAAACCTCTGGCGGTGGTTACTTTACATATCACCTACGGTAGATTCTCCTGTGAGGACCGATGAGCTAAAGTCGGTCGCTGTTGGAAGCTTTGGGGTTCGTCTCTCAAAAGGTGATACGTCAGTGGAAAATTTCAAGGTACCAAACTGAAGAGTTCCTCTTGTGAGGAGTGCTCTTTTCTGGGGCCATTGTCATTTGCAGTTACCGTTTCATGTTATTATACTTGTAAGGTGTGTATGGGAAATCATTTCGTTTAAGACTCCGACTCTCGCTTTCATCGTGTGCATAAACTGGTCCTTAGATGGATCACGTTCATTCATTCGAGGAAAAATACTATCAACTCGTAGTAATTAACCTATTCAGTTCGTGTGGATACTGATGCATCGGTCGTCTGGGGTGCAGCGACACGAAAGTCATCCGTGTGTGTGCGCGCTTTTTGGGGAACCCGGCCGCAGATTTCGTCTTTATAGAAGAGTTTTGGCTTATCCACTTCAATAAATACCAGACTCTGCTGCGTACTTTTGTTCTTGGTAGGAGCCAGAAGTGATTGCTGTTGTCTTCTGGTTAAAACTTTGAACTCAGACTCTCCTTTTGTTTGTGAATGGAGGTTTCATTGACCACTAGTCCATTAATTCCACAATGATCAATACTAAATCTCCAGTCACACTCTGTTGTGAATAATTCTCGAGTTTCCCAATTGTCTCCATATGGTGAGCAATACTCGTCGTACTATAGTCAGGTTGAAATGAACTCCTGTTTTGATTAGTAGTTGTAGAGTTGGGTTACTGCAAGTTGAACAGTGTTCTCACTTTTGTTTTGCAGTTCATTTCGAATGGGTCGCTTGTTTACCGTTTTGCTTTTGTCAGAGCTCGTCGACGGTAGTTCAAATCCGTACATCCTACATCGGTCACCTGCTCATCAGCCGGTTGCAACTACCCCGGTAGTTCTTTTAGTTTCTTCATTGAACAGGTCGAAAACGCTTTATCTTGTAGATCGTCAGACAGCTTCAAGGTTCGTTTGTGCTTCTCTGGTCATTGCTGGGAGTTTCCGTCCTTGTGATTATTTGCATCAAAGATCAATACTATAGTAATGGATAGCAATTTTGCCTCTAATTCTGGGTCAACTCATGACCATTAGTACGATCGATCCTTGTTCCGCCCTTAAAATGTTTTGCTTGGAACTGCCATAGTGAAGATTTATTTGTTCATCCTGATGTTTCTATCTGTTGTGACCATTTGATTATAAGGGAACTTCTATTTTGACGTCTGTTACCCCCAGAAGACACTTTTATGCGCGCCGATAGGCTTTAATTCCCTTGCTGATGCTTTGAATGAAGAATTAAACATTTTAAGCATAGAATGCTGTACACCTCTGAAGTTACCAATGTCAGCAATGTACTGCGCCAAAACTGCCTGTTACGGCAGACTGAAATGTTACAAAGCAATTACACAGGATCAACTGTCCTTTACAAGGCTCCTCTTTTGATGTACGAGAATGCGACGGTGGTTTCGCCAGTTTACTGAACTCTTCCCTATCTTCTGTATATGAACTGTCTTCTTAAACTGGCACCTCTCTGCCTATTTTGCGTACGGCTGTACGTAAAGAAATGATGAAACTTGAATCGAGCAAGGTATGAAAGCTAGGTGGACTGTCATCAGTTGTTCTCAAAGAGTGTGTTTGACATATGGTAGAGTTGTTCGCGGATATATTTATCCAGTATAAGAGACAGAAGTAGAATTGTCCATAAGTAAAGGACCTTCACATAAAAAAACCTTAAAGCAACCGGGTGAAACAATTGCTTTGGACGTGAATGTGGGTTCATGAAATGAAACTGAAGCTCCCGGGGTCGCTCCCTACTATAGTGTCACAGACTTATAAACCATCATTAAGTACAAGTCTGTTCATTCTAAATAGGATTGTGCAACCGCAAAAAGATTGTCGTAAACAGTTTCAACTGGGACAACTCAGAAAGATTCTTAATCTAATAATATAGTTGTCAAGGGAATAGAAAAGCGGTGCTGTTATTCCATCAAGGTGGGCATCCTTGCTATTTCGGAAGGGACGACATTGTCTGACATCCTATTGAACCTTTACGGTTCCTTGTCTTTTGAGAGAAGTGGTAATTGCTTATGTGATATAAAATACGAGGGTTGTTCACAGACTTGTACTGGACACGGATTGCGCGAGGACGTAACACTAGAATGAGAAGTGCACCGAAAAAAACATTATGAGAACACCTTCAGACTCACGGGAATATTTAAATATGCTCAAGGTTTCAGCTATCACTTGTCACGCGTCAGACATCGGTCATTCAGTTGGTCCGGAATGTGTAGGTTTCAGACGAATGTTTAGAGCTGCACAGTAGTGGTTAGTCAGAGAGGCCATTGAAATCTAGGATACTAAATTCATTTTAAGTCTACTTGAAGATCTCAGACTCTGGTATATGAATCGATCAATCTGATCTGCGTTGGTGACTGGATAAACTGACATTTCCCGCGAATCTAGATCAACTTTCTTATTTTCAACATTTTTCAAAATCGTTCGAGCCTAACCGGTTGTATCAATTTCATTTCTCCTGTTTTTCGAGTACCGCCGTCTATCGGAACTAGCAACTTTTGTCTGTGTATACTATACCTGTTACCTACCGATCCGTTTAGTTGTTCACGTCTAGCCTGCCTTAAATGTCACTAAATTTGTAACTACGTCCTAATAGAATTCGTGCGACTAACAGCAAATAGTGAACTAGTTCGGGCCTAGTGATAGTCCTGACCCAATGGAAACAAAAGACTGGTGACTGTGGGTACAGTTGTGACCTTCTAGTATTTCGGATTACAAGCACTTTCAAAAGTGACAATATGTAAAGTAATTGGTTAGGGTTTGCGAGATAGACAGGTTTCAGTCATCGCTCGTTCTCCTGGTGCTTGAGCCGCTGACGGTTTGCCTGTTTGACAGTTATTGGACCATTGACAGTGAAGTGATGGGAACACTTCCGATTGATTTCAGTCTTGTCGTTCGAGTCGATAGACACGTGTCTATGGCGTGCTGTCGTCCATGAGGTGTTAGCTTGAAACCTATGATCCTCATAAACTTGTTCATCTAGTCCGACGGAATTTCTGCGTCACGCGTGAAACCTTACCCATATGTAAAATTAATGAGCCCTTGAAAATTGTGTTGAACTCTCAATCGGGCTCGTACATTTTTCAGCCATTTGTAATATTAACATGTATATCCAAGAATATAGTCAGTTACATCAATCTACGTCATATGTGACAGAAGAAGGCTAGCTACCCGAATCAAATTGAGTGTGTAGATATGATGATTGTAAGAGCGCTGTTGTTCTACAGTTGCCAAAAGAAAAAGAACATGAACGATTTTGTATAATTGCCTGTGAATGTCTGCGTTATGTCAAACCGAAGAGTTGCAATGATTGGTCTTGGAGACGTGTATTTTGGGACAACAGTCGAGTGCTCTGAATCACTAATTCATTATGGATTGTATATTCAGACGTATGGGTCATATATTCATAATCTATCACACTAGTAGTTCCTTGCCGACTGACGCAACGTGCTAGATGGAAACATGATTCAGTGTTATAAACTGAGAGCGACTGCCAGTTGGCCAACTCAAATCGTGAAAATGCATAGATTTCTATGGTTTGGTCGTGCATTCATAATGCCAGTCATTCATTCACTACTCTGCATGCTATTTGCAAAATCCCTCCGTTCAGTGCCTCACGGTAAAAAGCCAACAACCTATGAATTGGCGAAGTGAACTGAAGCCAACAGCTGTTTCTTCGGGAACGGAAAGTCTCAGATATCTTCTCGACTGAGATCCCTCTGATTCTTCCGACCTCTTGTTAGAAACAGTAGGGAAAATTTGGTCTTCTAAAGTTCAGTTCTGTGAATACTGTCGCAATTCGGTAATGGAGGAACAATGAATGAATGAATGTCTTGTTTCAACACACAACCGAGTTGTGTTTTTGAGTTCTCGATACTTTGCCGTCAGTTTTTTTGAAATTTTCTCTAGGTTTTCTCAAATTGATTGTGTTTGCCAACTTCTGGTTTAACTTTGTCATTCCCGGAATTTCCTCCTATAACACTTTCCTTTTAGCCAAATGTCCGGGGATCGCAACCAGTGTGTACTCGTGACTGGCGGCTCCGGGTACATAGGTAGCCACACATTAGTCGAACTTCAAACGGCTGGTTACGATGTGGTCGCTGTAGACAATCTGGCCAATTCAAATATGGGTGAGATTAATGTTCTCTTTGGGTTGAACGCGTTCCGTTTCGTGATCCGATATTGATTTCACGCGATTATTTTTTTGTTTCTACACCAGTTCTACTTTTTCAAACTTTCCCCATCTACCTCTACGATTCGAGTTCATTTGTTTTTGAATGGGTGTACACTACCGCTTGTGTCTTGGTTAAGTATTCGGGTTCACTTAACCCGGCTTAGTTTGAACTAAAGCCTAAAATTCCATTTTTTTTCTGTAGTAAATCTCGCCGGTAGTGCAACTCATTGGACAGCCCGGGGAACTTAACTCAGTTCACCAAGCTAGTTTGACAATCATTTTGATTACGCCTTCATTTGGTACCATTTTATAATCGGTCAAGGTATCACATTGAGATGTTGAGCTACAGTCGTTGGTTGACAAGTTTCAGGTTATTTTATTATACCCCACGCAGTTATGGTAAGTCAACGTTGTAAACCTCCTCCTTTGGCAATTCTCATCAGGTATGTACGATTACAATTCAGTCATCCCGTTTATATATATTATATATATATATAAAGTATTTAAAAGGGCACACACTGAGTAGTGAACGATTTATTGTGACGTTTCAAATCCACACTAGGATCCGTTATCAAACAAATAAATGTGTTGGAATGAGATTGTTCTGCCGCTCACCGTGTTCGCCTGTCGGTCTGTCTTCGCTCGTTTTGGTTTCAGTATCAACGATGCTGACGTAGTGGCTGTCTATATCTACGTGTCGATTGAACGAATTCCGCGAATAGAGAGCCTCCAGTACAAGCCGTTCCCCTTTCATCTTTGCCCGTGCGACCACTTTCGCATGATCTATGTTGACCTCGTGACCTGTGTCCGCGCAGTGGTGCCACAGTTGTGATCTAGGGTCGGCTCGCCGCATCGCTAATTTGTGTTCGTGCACGCGTGTGCGCAGCTGTTTGCCTCTCTCCCACATATTGTTGGTCACACCCGAGACATGGAATCGCGTATACCACGCCAGACTGTTCGTGTGGTTCTACACGATCTTTAGCGTTCACCAAAGCTGAACGGAGTGTTGAATTTGGCCTGTGTGATATTTGGATGCCCAGTGGTTGGAGCATCCTTTGTGCTGCTTCAGATGTGCCGTGAATATATGGCACTGTCATTCGCGTTTTGGGTTCTGTACGTTCAGTTCTTGTGAATCCTCTGATAGATGCCTTTATGAAGCTATTAGGGTACCCATTAGAAGTGAACAGTTTGAACAGGTGCTTTCGTTCTTGTCTTCTTAGTTCAGTTGAGCTACAGTGCGTGTCTGCACGTCGAAATAATGTTCGCACGCAGCTTTTAAGTTGACAGGCTGGATGATTGCTATCGAACCTGAGAATGACGTCAGTTGTTGTCGGTTTACGATAGACAGTAGTTTCAAGCTTGCCATCAGATCTTCTTATGACCGATACATCGAGAAACGCCAGACGTGATTTTCTTCCTCTTCGCGTGTAAAGGTTATTCCATCTATTATGCTATTCAAACAACTGTGGAACTGGTCAAGCTGAGTCCGAGGTAAAACAACAAATGTGTCATCCACATATCGAAGCCACACTTTAGGTTGAATGTCTGAAAGGCTTCACATTCGAAGTGCTTCATTACGGCGTCTGCAAGTAATCCTGATATAGGTGAGCCCATTGGTGTGCAGGTAGACTCGGCCGTCAAATTGTAGGTAAGTCTCCATGCAAAGCTCCACTAACTGAATCAATCTTTTGGAGAGAGATTCGTCCTATTTCCGAGACTATCGTCCTCATTTATCAGGAGCTTCAAACTTTCTATCGCAAGTTTCTTCGGTATGTTAGTGAAAAGCGACGTAACATCGAAAGAAACCAGTGCATCGTCTTCTTCCAACTCCAGACCCTTAATCTGTCTCAAGAAATCAGTAGAGCTGTTCGCGTCATGATTATCGTGAGGTAAACATGGCCGGAGAATACGAAAAAGGAACTTCGCCAATTGGTAGTTCGGGGCCGTCCTGGATGCAACGATTGGCCTTAATGGTACCTGATCCTTGGTAGCCCGTATAATCGTGGCACTGGTCCCTCAACAGGTCTAAGGTACTTAGCTTGTTCTTCTGTAAGCGATTTCTTTTTCTTGAGACCTGTCACAATTTTGGTGATTCGAGCCCTCAGACCTTTCGTAGGTTCTCCTATGACATGTTCGTACGTTGCAGAGTCTTTTAAAAGGTCGTTCACTTTTTCTTTATAATCTTGTCTATTCAATATGGCTATGGCGTTCCCTTTGTCTGTTGGTAGGATGACAATCTGGTCGTTCTTCCTAAGTGTCATCAGCGCTTTATTTTCATTAGTTGTTAGGATGTTTGTTGGTTTTCGATTGGTCAGCTGTTGACACATCTTTGTTCTGACAGACTGCTGCATTTCTTCGTCTAGACCACTGCGTTTCAGTCCCGATTCAAAACATGCGACGAATTCTGTTGTGGATGCGTCCGCATAATTGAATTTCAGACCTTTTAACAGAACAGCCTTTTCGTTGAGTGTCAACTGATGGTCTGATAGGTTGTGTATAGGTTCGGTGTTTTGTTTCTTGGGTAGATTGAGGCGCTGGAATTTTTTATTTAGTCGATCCTTTGCTATTGTTCTGCTAGAGTCCGTTGAAAGTTTTATGGCTTCTTCAGTCTTGTTGATCCATTCGGAATCGAGTAATTCGGTAACTGCTTGTTTGGATTTTTCGCACTCGCTTCTGTATCGTGTCAGACGGCGGTGTGCATCGTTAATAAGTTCACGGTGCATTTGTTTCTGGTAACTCCTGGTGATAATCCTAGCACGTTCTGATTGAATCGGCGGCTTGCATGTAACGCTCTTAGGGAACACATTATGACGAATGCAGTTATGTAGGAAGAATAGTTGCTCACGGACGGAGCCTTCACGGTTGGCATAGTTTTCCCGTTTCTTATATATATATATATATATATATATATATATATATATATATATATATATATTGGGCGGACCTTCTATAACTACATATGCCGGATGAGAAACACCGAAGGCACACGTTTGCGACTTTGATTTTACTGTACGGTCTCCTGATGAAGTGCCAACTTCTTGTGTTCCGTGTGCCTGCTAAACATTTCGTCGCACCGGACACTATCTGTCAAGGCCATCCATGGCTGGGTACAACCACAAAGTGGTCAAACAGTGATGTAGTCATAAACGAACGAATGTCGCCAGTCTGGTTGAGGATCTTGTGATCGCTTAAATCTGCGAATAGATACGTTATCGATTATCACAGGCGCTTGTCTACATCCACAACATTTCCAGCTCTTGTTTGTTTTCGTTTGTTTAATGTCGCCTTTCGAAAAATGCTTTCTTCTGAACGATTCCTTGTCATTATTGTGGTGAATGGCAAGGTATCGTCTGGTGAGACATGACCATCATGAATGATTGATTGAAATGCTGTATCTGTTCTCTCACTTTCAATCGATAGCTGAACGCTCAGGTCTTCTTAGTCCGGCTGAAGTTACCGACATCTAAGTGTGTGCACTTATACTGTGGAGACTTTTTTTGGAACTCCACCTCAAATGTAGTCGTCCTGCTTAGGTAATGAGGTCAACAGTTAATTCTCACAACTCTAAATGCGTTGTGACTAATTGATTAATCTGTATCATTGGGTGTGTCTTGGCAACGAATGGAACACATTCAACTTTAATTATAACTAAACCTGTGTGTACTCTGTTAACTGACACAGGTGACTTCTCTTGTTTTTTTTTGTCTCTGTTAAATCTCAAGACCACTTGCACGTTTTGGAAAGTCAAAGGTGCCAGAAATCTCCTGTATGAAATCAACATGACACAGCCTTAACAACCTTATTCTTTGTTACTAAAGTGGATTGTGTTCTTTTTCATTGCAACTACACAAGATGGTTGCATGCGAACTCTTGCCAATGACCTGATATATATGGTGGTTTTGCTAGATTATTAAAATTAGTCTCTAGACAGTGGACTCAGTTCACTGTCTGTTGTTTTATTCAACATAACCGTTTTGAGACTCATCCTCTGATGGGTTACCCAAGAAGATTTGTTAGTTTTTTGTACGAATGATCGTATTTCGATCGCGCATCAGTTGCAAGTGTAGGAAACATATCGGATTGGCTATATTCACGTGATCAATTTACCATCAGGTCGACTCAAATTAACTGTACTTTTGGTGCGCATTGACTGGTGAACGTTGAACATTTAACATACACAGCTCCAGCGAATAAACGGCAATTGACGTAATGGACTAAAGTAATAAAAACATGACTTAATGAAATATCTTATTGTTGTCTGCTGTCAGTAGGAATGAAGAAATACTTGTGTGGTTTTTTAGTTAATTTTGGACAAAGAATATTGTTTATGCAAAAACCGAGGCAACCCTGGGCGATAACAACAGCAAACTTGAGCCTAGTGCTAATTTTTGACAGATACTTCCTGAAAGCTCTATTTGGGTGCGAAAGGTTTGATCACTTGCGAGGTCTGCTCAAATAGTATAAATCGAATTGTCGATCGCTTATTTTTACCCAAAATCTTGTTCAGTAGGATAGACGACGTCAAAGCTTTTGGTTTCACTGACGAATCGCAATTATGAGCTCATTGACTAAAGTTAACAGTACGTTAGCTACGTCTCCTTTGAATTGTTTGGACAGCTTGGATACTACTCATAAGCTGCCCCTTTTCACTTACCTGTTTCCATTCAAACCGTGATTTTTTATTCACTTTAATGCATTAGAATTTCTACGTTAGAATATTCGATTAGACGAAAAGAATGACGCTGACCTAACTGTGCAAAAAACGGTTAATTTTAATTATCAACTGTACAAATATACCCGGAGATTTCATCAAAGTCAAAACGTGGCGAACAAGCTCGTTTTCGGTGTGTCATCTTCAGGCCAAATACAACACAATAAATATGAAATTAGTTGTCAAGTCAGGATTTTGTGGAACCTAATACAGTGTGAATCTAGTGTCATTTGGGGATTACAGGACATGGTTACTGTGGTACCGTGTCAAGTGTTCCAACGACGACTTCAGTGCGTGAACAAAAGACTTCTGCGCACACAGATTAGGGTTTCGCAGCCGGATTCCGATCGCCTCCGCAGCAGCCAAGATACGACATTTCACACCTCTGGTGTGAACACGTGTGACACGGTAGATCGGCTTGAATGCGACATCCACATTGACTCTGTGACCCGTGTCAACTAGGTGGGCCAAAATTGCGCTGGAAATCCGTTCGTTGTTGTCAGCCAAGCTGGATGGTGTTCGCGTATTCTCTCCGACAAGCGCCTTGTTGTGCGACCAATGTAACCTGCTCCACAGGAACAAGCGAATGAGTAGATACAAAACGAGGTAGCACTACTGGGCACTGCGTCTTTGAGGTGTACAGCTGGCTTAGAAGGAGAACGTTAGTCTTAGTAATGCAGCATGGAACGTTCTCATCAGGGCCGTGTCGATCCTTCTGGTCTTGATAATTCGCCCTTGTAGGACAAGTTCACGGGGTATTCTTCGGATTAAAATATTTCACTGAATTGAGGAGATTGATTTTAATCACGTTGATAGCCGTGGCTATTGTAATGGCCTAATCAATCAATGATAAAAATGACCAAAATATGGTAATACCAAAAAAAGGTTGTAACGGTAACGGATAGGCTCAACAGGTAAGCGTACAAACAAAACAGAAGACAAAGACGATGCGCGGTAACCCCTGTCTGTTTTTTGTTGATGATTCGATTCAAAAGTGAAGTTGATTGTTTCAAACAAGGGTACGGATGCTGGGCCAGCGACAGTCGTCGCCGTTACTGGCTGGCCTGCCGGTTTGACGGTGACGCGTGGCGAGTTCGGAATGTGCACGGCTGGGTGCATTTCTTCGCTTTGTGCCGAAAATTTTGGTGGTACCAACACCACTTGATGGGCTGCGGGAGTTAGATCGTGCACGGCTTTTGGGTGGATGCCTCTTCAGCTCGTTGATTTGCATAGCCATATTATCCATACGATGGCACATCTCAATCAAAAGTTTCAGGCTATCATCAGTAGTTGAGACTGAAGGGGACGACGTGGGAACAGCTTTGGTTGCGGCGCACACCGGTTGTGAAGGGAAAGTTTCCGACACCTTGTCCGCAAGGGCTGCCAATTTGTCAACTGTGCTGTCTTCATCCATGGCGGCCAAAATGTGCTGTACAGCAGATGGCAGTTTTCCGCCCATAACTGTCTCAAGATTGCATCGTCAAGCTTCCGCGAGCCCAAAAAGGCCTCTCATGTAACGTAACAGTTGGGATGGAGACCGATCGCCTAGCTCGACTGAATTAAACAAGTCATGCAAGAGTTTAGCCTCTGACTTTCCAGTCCGCTTTATGATGGCGTCTTTTAACAGGGTATAAGGGGCTGATTCCAGCAGGTCTTCCACTTCCGCTGCGAGATCAAAAGTAAATGATTGCACCACGTATGAAAATCTTATTTTTTCTGACGTTATCCGTCTGGTGGTAAAGACGGCCTCAATCTGGTGGAACCACAGTCGAGGGTTTCGGGCGCTGTATTCGGGCAGTTTTAAAGCAACACTGTGCTCGGCTTTAATGTCCAATGTCCATAGTGCCGTCAAGCATTTCTAATAATGTCAGAAAGATGGATAAAGCACAGTTCGAAAAAAAATATTGTCGGGCTCACCAATTTTGTGGTGGCCTAGTCAACCGAATGATAAAAATAACCAAAATATGGTAATACTGAAAAAGGTTGTAACGGTAACGGACAGGCTCAACAGGTAAACGTACTGGGTTGAATAGACCACCACAAAAGGGAAAGACAGTGCCAGGGGTGAAGTTCGGAAAACGACCGACGGATAATTCCACACGCGGCGTGGGATGATTAGCGTTGGGTGTCGACGGATCAGCCAAAACGCGGAGCTAAAATATTTCACCATGCAACTACTTTACCAGCTCAAAAATCCGCACAAATAAAGAAGACAGAGACGATGCGCGGTAACTCCCGTTTATTCGTGTTGACGATTAAATTCAAAAGTGAGTTGATGGTTTCAAACAAGTGTACAGATGAGGTTAACAAAACGGTATATACAGAAACGTACAAAAATGAATTATGAAATATAGCTTTGGAATTGTGAACATTGCAATACTCCCCCACCAGAGCGTTTGTTGGTTAAAAACACGATGAAAGGACGGCAGTGAAGAGAAGAACAAACCAAACGTTCGATAGACGCGTCATGTATGGTAATCTATCGGATGTTTCGGCCAGTGTACAGCTTTGAATTGTGAACACTGTTCTATCATGGTCAGATTTCTATCACTAATGTAAAGTGCAAATTTATTTGGATGTCTTTCGAGCATTGCATTTCGGTCGTAGTAACCGATGTTCTAGGTTAATTGGTTACCGTCATCCGTGGCCCGCTTCTTTGTGACTGGCCTCATGTTATGAAGGTATTCTTTACTTCGCCACCAACCGACTTTCGACCACGTTACCGCAAACTCTGTGTTTCACCCGAAAGAGTCGAACTGTCTACAGGGACTACCTATTGTAATGAGCGGTCACCTTGTTGGGTTTGCTGTTTATTACCACACACACACACCCTGTATCAGTAAATCATTGATACACATGTTGACAGGATCTTGTTATACATAAATATGAGGTTCGAACCCATGACAGTAGGCTTAACACTCGATGTCGTGGTCGTCAGACCTTTCAGTCTTTTGCTCAAATGTATTTTCGTCACCTATGTTGACTTTCATTTACTGACTTGAGACAGACTATGAGGTTGTCGTCGTTCTGTTATTGTACCTGATACTCCTTGAGAGTTTTTTTCGAACTTTACTCTCAATATGTCGAATTCTAATCGGATCATAAATATGTCCGTTCTGTTACTTCGTTTCTTGTTTGGCACATAAAATACTCCTAAACTCTACAGTTTTTATAAAAGTAATTTAGAATGGATGACCTCATTTCTAGAGGACTTACGGATATTTTACCCGTTTTACAATGTTATTTGTTTCTATGATAGACGGCCTTAACCATTTTTTCATGCTACGCCTTCGACGTTTTCGTGAAGTACTTTTGCAATCGGTGCGTTCGGACTATTCGCATTTGCTACGTAATATACTTGTTTACTCTTTTCAAAAGCTCTATTGTTTTTTTCTATTGTCAGAAGGTCGTGTAGTTATTTTCGTTGGGGTTTTACGGAGAGCTCCTCAGCATTTGATTCTTTTTTTTAGGTTCGTTTCTAAATAATGTTTCGATGTAAAATGTTGTGAGGTGATCAATTTTTGAAACGCATGAAGTCACCAGACTAGCTAACACTGTGCCACATGCTTACTGGATTTGCTACATGTTGCCATAGTGATGATCACTGGCAACATATCCACCATTTCTGCACCGGTGGAATAGATCGACCGGTCGCATTTTTAGCCAATCATCGTTAACCATTTGCCGATTGGTTTGGCTGTGCTGACATGGCAAGGTGGTTTATGTAAAGTTAGCTAGTCCATTTAATCTCTACTGTTTTGTGTATACTGTATCAGTGATGCCTAGCGAGAAACGAAAGTGTGTTCTAGTGACTGGTGGTTCTGGCTACATAGGAAGTCATACAGTTGTGGAATTGTACGAAGCCGGATACGATATAGTTGCAGTAGACAACCTTTCCAATTCCAATGTTGGTGAGTTCTAGATATCTTGATTCTCTTACAATCGGTTGAGCAGTTAGATTCAATTGTTGTACTGTTCTGAACTGACAAATGTTGTGCGAAACGGGCGAACGTTTTGCTGGTTGGTAGGTTCGGGTTAAACGTAATACGTTCTGTACCACTGATGCTGAATTTCACACATCGTCATTATTGATACCATTGAAATCATTATATAACTAATAAGCAGTAATGCCTAACTGTTATGGAACCTTGAAAAAATATTCCATATTCGAGAAAGAGGAGACTGAGTTGAACTTTGTGCAATAAAACCCTTCAGGTTTAAACTAAAGCAATCAAGGATCGACGTCAACGTCTTGCAAACAAGTAACTTGACTACAGCTGAGAGTCAGGCAGTAGCTTTCAGCTCCGTACTTCATCATCTTATGTGTACGTTGTGTGTATGTTAGTCGTGGTGCAAATTTCTCTTCTGCTCGAAATCCTTTAACTTCGCAACATGTGCGTTTGTTTTTAACATGCTTGTGTTTGACATTAGTGCCACGGCAAACATATGAAAGAAGAATGCGATAGAGAGTGAAGATAAATCGCAGACCAGTTATTGAATGGAACACTAAACTAATCCGGCGAACATCATGATTTAGAGCACGAGCGCCGTCGACCACGATTTCTCCTTGTCCGACAGCGTTGTGGTTGTCATTCTTTGAACTCCAGCCATAGAAGACAAGGACACCTCACTGAAGTGGGCATTGTTGTAAGGGTTTTCATACACTTGTTGTGATCACAAAAGACGCTTGGCCTTAGAAGTTGTTTACTGTCGACAGGAAACAACTCGGTACGTACAAGTGTGCCCTACCTCAACCTTCCATGTTAACTTGCACGGTTTATGCATCTCGCCATCTGCTGCTAGTCATAGGGTGATTTCGTGCTTACGAATATTCATCTGCGGCCGTCGTCGTACGCTTTATCTTTCAGATGTAGAGGACTTCCGTTTGTTTCAACACGCCTTTTTGCGGTTTCTTAACATATTTTCTCCGTACCGCTCAGTAGCAATGCAACACATGGAGCACCAGACGTCGTTCCCCAATTTTAACCTATCACACGCAAACAGAGCACGGCATGTCAGATAATGGTTCGTTATGCGTAAAAATACTACTTTGCTCTTTTTCCAGAAATTAAGCACCCTCAACTCTAAATAATCAACACCTGTGTTGTTCTAATTATAACTACACGCATGCGTTCCACTCTATGTATAATTTAGAGTGTTTTAACGCGAGGGACCCGAAAAGTTATTAAACTTCGGTAACCGAATGTAATTTTATTTGATCTTGGTCTTTTTCGTTTCTTCTTATGTGCATTTTTCGCAAGTTTCCTGTCAGAAAAAGTGCGGGTACCAAATAGTGTTCCTGTAATTCAGTACCCGCGCGCAGTCTTATCATTTAGCTAGTAAAGTTATTTCACATTATTATTAAGCCTTTTAGTTTGTCTGCTCTCATCTTGAAAAATTTGTTGTGAGAATTCCTTTTATATTTGGAGTTCCCTTGAGTTCTCATGGGATAGACGTTACATTTGTGGTAAATTGTTCATCTTTATCTCTATAGTTATCATTTTATTGTAATGATCGGTTTTGTCCTTCCGTCCGTTCATATTTGTTGAAACTACCGTTTAGTAGTTCACACCGCCAACCTTCTTGTTGCTACCCATCCTAACCTGTTAATCCAATTTAATTGACATCTGCTCTTACTAATGGCCTGTTGGCAGTTGACAGTAGTTATCTTGACCCCCATCGTCATCGGGGGGTAATTATGGAACCGAGCTCGCGATGGTCCATTGATGACGACGCGGACTACGGTTCATACACGAATGTTGATTTCCCCTTGGTTATTTCGGTCCGACAGAATTCAACCCTCACACCTTACCTAATATGTAACGTATATATCTACTTTGTGATGTGAAACGTGGTTGTTAATTATTTTTACTTATACGATACCAAGGTGCGTGTATCTTACAAGCATGCAGCCTAGTAACATATGAAAATAATAA
>LOND01000457.1:10509-21608 GCA_014220965.1 Paragonimus kellicotti
CCATCGTGGGAACCTGTGCCTCGGAGGAACGATGCCCCGTGATTATTTATTGTTGTACAACTTTGATTTTTGGCCATGCTGGTAACCGAAGTCAGCGTGTGCACGCTTTGTTGCGCCTACAATCTACACTCGTTTGTATCGTCACCTTTTAGAAGACCATCGTTGGAACCTGTGCCTCGGAGGAACGATGCCCCGTGATTATTTATTGTTGTACAACTTTGATTTTTGGCCATGCTGGTAACCGAAGTCAGAGTGTCCGGCTTGTCTGCTACATGGGTCCCTTGGTTACTTTCCAGTTTACGCTGCATAAAGTGGTTAAGCACTCGAAGTACTGTCCGAGCTCTAAGGTGTTACGACTACGCGGTCACACTATGCAACAATTTGCACCTAGTCAGTGGTATCCCGCGTCCCGCACAGGACTTTTCACAGGAACCCATAAAGTTGTCATTTCAACTGAATTGGACTGCATTCGATAATTCTTCTTGACCAGTCAGCAATAGGACCGACGGTGCTACTCCTCCATTGATCAGGACTGCAGGCACTCAAACATCTCGTCCTCTGAAAAGCAGTTGCTACCAGCCACCGAACGTTGTCATAACTGGTTTAACAGCCCACTCCCTTTGAGACAGGGACAAAACGCATCGGAAGGTGTATACATCTTGGTCATTACAAGGTTAAAATTCACAACCCATGGAGACACGGGTGTTGTCTCGGACCATTCGGAATGTTAAGACAACCCACTTAACCTCAGAAGAGACCGAATAGGAACCTTTAAAATGGCGTTTGCCACAAGACAATTGGGTCTAGCCCGCCAGTTCTCCGTTAGCCAGTTAACAAGAGAAGTCTGCTTCACTCACGCCGGCGGTCCTAGATTCCATCATGCGGTGCTGAGGGGATCAGCAGTGACTTCCGTGCGTCTACAAGCGTTTGATATCACATTTATGTGCACGTTTACCCAGATATTCAATACGCAGATGGCCAGAATCGGACCAGTCTAGGAAGGGAGTCACCATGTCGATCGATCACGGAACGGTATACTTTGAATTGCCCCAGAACAAGACCCAAATCAATGGAGATTCCTCACATTTGCGCATAAGGTAGATAACGTTTTATTTACCTTAAGAGCTTGTATACCCCGACCTTCATTCTTTAAGGAGGACATACTTCTGGGACTTTTTATAGTCTCATCCGCCTCTCGGGATATGGCAGCTGACGTTCTAGAACGTCTCCGGCAGCGACATCTTGTTTGCAGAGAAATTATTTTTCACGTTGATCGGTTGGGAGAGAAAGGTGAGCAATCCAAGTAAGATCGTTTGAATCGCGTCGGACATTTCATAGTCTCATCGAGTAGTCTTCCTGTAACCTGGGATATAACTCAATTACAAACAAGAACGGGTCCAAGCCGACTGCAGCAGAGTCCGCCGTGAATCAACCCCCTATTAAGTAAAGAAAGAATGGAGGAAAAATGGAGGCTGAATGCAAAAAAGTTTCACCGTGCAAAAGCTCACCTTCGCATCTGATTTCGCCCTTCTCCCAACTACTAAGCATTATTCTTCCAGTTCGTCCCTATTTATTGCTCTATCTCAGTTACATCACTCTTTAGTCTACCGGACGACGCGCCACTGCAAGAACGCAAGCAAACCTGAAGGAACATCACAAGTGCGTGCATATTTATTGCGCATCATCAAATCGTACAACATGGTTGTTCAGATCACTACATCGGTTTTTTCGCATACACTTTATTGCCAGTGCAAATCGAGCTCTGGTTCACTGATCTTCGCTGTCCACATAGTATCCGCAAGGCAATGGATGGAATACTGTAAATGAGGATGCCAGTTAAGCGGATAACAAAGTCGCCGCTTATGTGGATAAAAACGCATAAGACAACAGTTGGAGTTATCGCGCAACAAGCGATAACTAATGTTCGGAAGGCAACTTATAGTTGATGTGCCAGTTAAGATGTGAATGCAGTTTACGAACGGAAGTATACAGTCATAGATAATGATCCTTCTTACCTGACTTGTGGACTTGTAATTCAGGTACATGTATTCCAGTGATCTGAAATGTGGGATAAAAAGAAAAGTGATGACAGTTATCATAAAGGTCACATCATTTTCTACCACATGCGGCAATCGGTCGTAATTTCTGTTACATACTGTCACGTTCCTAATTCTGTGGCGGAAATAGGCACGCACCATACAAATCTGGAGGCAGATTTTTAAATATATACATGTATATGATAATCTACCGGCATTTGAAGTCAAGCCACACTAAGCACAAGCACTTTGAAAAGGTGGTGCATTAAAACAAAACGAGAAAATCAGACATATTTCCAGGTTAGCACTAACACCAACAGAAAAGATAGAGAAATTGCGCTAAGTGTACAACATTGGAGAATATCGTGTATTTGTCGTGAAAAACCCACCCCTATAGAATGCTCCATTTTGTCTCCAAATCGCCCCCTTTTGATCTCATTCAAAATGGGGCTGTGTGCTGCTTGGTCATGCAGTGACCACGTGTAATATGACCAATGATGTATATATACTTTTGCCTTGACAAAAGCTTCACGCAATACCAATATATTTGTGCTTTTTAACAAAGTATCTGGCGCTGGCAAGCAACTGTATTTCGCGATGATTGGATGACCAGCAGCTACTTCTAGAATTATTTCCACGTGATAATCAGAACTCCCTGCGGTGATCTGACATGAGGTTGCTTTGAAGGACGGATGTTTATGCTAGAATCCATATTTCATAACACACAGGTGTTGTTAGGTGACAAACAAAAGAGGTTTGATGCAGCGTTAGTAACACGACTGTTCCTTGAGTGGTCTCTGAGTGATCCCTGAGTGTTCTAGGGAGACACTTTCGGAACACTCAGGGAACGGTCGGCAAAAAATTGCGCACAGCCATATACAATTCCGTGAAACGTCACCCACGTTTTGGGTGCTTAATATACCGAACCACGACGAAGGCTAGCGTTTACCTTCAACAAACTTACAACAAAATTTATGAATCTTGGAATTATTGTGAAAGCCGTCGTGATCGAACAGCTTTCACAGTGGCGAACAAATTGCAGACAATTACGGAGTGGTCCAAAGCATTACAGTGAACATTTTCACAATAACGCCAGTTCTTGGACAATATCTGCAAGAGATTTTTAATCATCCCAGGCCTCGATACCCACAATGAGCCAAGTTTCCAGGGTGCATTGTAGGGGGAATATTTTAGCTAATAAACAGGATACAACGTTAACTCATTTAAACGATCCCGAAAAGAACTTACAGTTGTTTTAATAAATAAAGGATAAGCTCATGAGTGCATCAAGAATGGTGCCGTTTATCAACGCACACTAGAAGACGGAAAAACCATTACGTACAGCGTATTGTTCGATTTTCCCAGGAAAAATGACAATTTATATAAGAGACAGATATTCACACTATCGATATTGACACCACGTGCAATAGTACACCTCCAGGATCACAATGCGAAAACATCCGTAGTGGTGGTGAAGAAGTGATAATTTGCTTTAAGTTCACATACCAACGATAGTTGTAGCCAAATGTATGCAGGCAATCGATAAAGCGTTGTTGACTCCTCTCCAGTTGATTGTTTTTGCTACATCGTCAGTCAGTAAGGTTCTCATCACATTACGTGGTGCATTCCCCCATTGATACGCTACTAACACTCTGAGAAGGGTTACACTGGTACCATGAATTAGAACAAGGGAACATACCAGCTGCTCGTGTGCTGCAACATCTTCCAACTTTACGTTCAGCAGTTGCATGTCCTCAACGGTTTGCATCGGGAAGCGCACCGGAAACAGTTGGTTTGTTGATGGGCCAGCAGCAGCGTGTTGGAATCGCAACACATTTACTTCCAACCGTAGGGCGTACAGTTCCTCACGCATTCCTAAATTTTGCATTACGACGTTTTCCATTACACCTGTTGAAATAAAGTAACTGTTGTTTGTAAGGAGTCACTTTTTGGCGATGACTTCCTTCACAGTTTTGTTCCGTGCACGTCGCATCTTTGCGTGCCGCTGGTGGGCTGGTGATGTTACAGCCAAATACTTCTCACATTAAATGTAACCTTTTGCAAACCTAGAAGCGATGGGACTGGAAAAGTGGGTGAAGTCTTCATTGATCCCAGCGTGCACCGTTTTGGAGATGGTGATAAACGGGACATGTTCTCCAACTGATACGGTAATATAGAACAATCGATGTCGGCGGGATAAATCTTCGGTTTACGCCTCTCCTCGAAATCATAAGTGAAATCCGAACGGAATAGTGGTTGTCTGCAAGGGTTACACAAATGTGAGTCCGTCTTACTGTTTGCACTTGCCACCACAATCCATTATATCCGTGGCGTCAGACGATGGTATGTCTGATAACTGTTCTAGATCCGTTGGTACTTGTATGCCAAGTGCAAGTCATCTGGAAAATGGAAGGACGAATGGAAAACGATACCTGTTGCACGATGCATTTTGACCTTGTAATGCTTCCAACCAGTGGTTGCTGTTATACCATCCAACAACAACCTGTGGTGCTCCGTTGACGCTAGCACTGGTCGAAGTGCAAATCCTGGTTGCTCTATCCACGACTTATGCACGTTTCCCACGCTTCCGTCCTCGAACTCAACAAACTGATACATCTGAAAAAGGAATTGTTGATTAGCGACAGCGTTACATAAATGGTAATGAAAGCAGTTCGACTTTGGTTAGCGTTTATTTTTCCAAAACGTTTCCAAATTTGCATGGTAGAGGAAAATATGAAACCATCTTTAGGTGGCAACAGTAACCCTCCACGCTGAATACTCTAGTCTACCCAACAAGTGGATGTGTACATATGGGAGCACTGGGAAATGTACAATCTTGTAGATGACATCATTCTGTTAAAAAAATCACACGTAACAGACCGATGTATACGAATTCGTCTCCAGCAACACCGCTATTCGCGGGGTATCTATCACCAACGCAAAGTGGGTAGTTAAGCATCGCTGTACATAAAATCTTCGTTTACGAACTGATCCATTTTGTTCGCCACAATGGAAATAACTGTTGCCCGTGCATCATTCACTACTTCGTGATCATTTTGCAGCTGTACCCACGTCCTCTCCATTATGCGTCCAAAAATGTGTGCGGCGGGCATATTGGGAGATCGCACGAACCCGCGTAAATTTCTCATGTACGACTCAAATGGGAACGCGGTAATAGGGTTCAGTGGTCCATGCCGTCGAACGTCTGCACACAGATGGCTGGCACAGTGAAGGCTGAACACAAGCTGGGACCCACCATTGGAACCGGTACACCGAACCAATGTTTTCTGCGACATCGTTTCCACATAATTCACATGGTACAGACACCACTTTGGGCAACACAGTAAGCAGATGGGAACAGAGAAATTTGAGAAGTTTTCATATGGTTTTTGGAACATCCTTCCTTTCAACGCCACAGGACCGATGTACAGAATAAGCTAGTGAAGTTCCGTAGCCTTCCAACGGTCGCAGTCCACCACGCATCGACACTTTCCCGGGGAACTTCACGATTGAGGCATCCTTAACCTAATTATTTTGCTGTTCAACTGGTTCATTTGAGATGATCCCAGACGAATTCCTCTTTCATTTGGATCTGCTCCCCACAGGCTTATTAGATGAGTCATCATTCTCAGATCCGTCATGTGCATGTGATTTAAGTGAAAACAGGTTACCATGTCCACGTGTAACCTTTCAAAAGGGGACTGACGAACAGGATGACATCGTTGGCATCGGGTGCTGAAGTCGACATCCGTTTGGTGGAAACACCATTTTCCGGTTACCGTATACCCACGGTGCTTTACATTCATTACAACGGTAATAATCGATGTGGCCTTCCACCTGTCGAATTAAAGTACTCGCAGGTGCATCACTAACCATACGATTCAGAACCACCCACACATGACGATCGTATTGTGACAGCACTAAGCCACCTTTCGAACAGAAGTAACAAGCCTTCAGGTAAACCATCAAGATATTCCGCGACATTCTACGGGCTACAAAAGACCTCCGGATTACTCACCGACGAAACGCAGTGGTTCAAGGGCCGTCAACCTTCATAGTAATGGGCCACATTGTGAACCGGTGAACTGTTTGACCAGGGTTATACCCCGCGATTATGCGGTTGAGCTGCAGTATACCTTAGCCATTCGTTCCATGCAGCCCATTTAAAGCGGTTGCTAGCACCCATCATACCGATATTTAACGTATCCACCCGGCTCTCGATGAACGGAGAAGCATCACCCCGTTGTGTTCTTAACAGGGTACGTGCATCCAAAGACAACTCAGACATCATTTCCCTCAAATGAGAGTGCATAATGCCGACAACTTCGGGAGACAAACCAGCCTCAACATGCACATACGATGGGAACAGTTTTCTGTGTGGGTGTCCTCTTCTCATTGTTAGCGCCCATGAGTGAGGATAAATATCCAATAAGCTTTTGGTCGATGATCGTTAGAGATTTCGAAGCATAAGTCTATCAGGTTTGCGTAGGTGGCAGTAAATGAAGGTGCAATACTCCAAGCTGAGGTCGAGCACACATTTTGTAAAGAGCCAGCTTCGCATCCGGTAGACCGAATGTCTCTTTTGATACAGCCTATTGTCCTTTTAGTTTTTGCTACCTGAAAACGTACTTGTTCGGAGTTACTGAAGTAGTTCGAATACAGCGTCTTGAAAGGAAGTGGCGGTTTCAGCATTATAGCCATCTAGTAGGACAGACTCGTTGGGTATTTGACAACCATAAGCAATAATGCCCGATTTGTTCACTGAGAACGTCATCAGCCATGCTTTACACCACGACTGTAGGGATACTAGGTCCTGTCGTATATTTTGTATACAGAAAGAGATGTTACTGGGCTGGCGAAATGCGAAGACGATTTTAATGTCGTCAGCAAACAGAGAGGGTTTGCATGTTCAATAATAAGAGTATGATACTTACCGCATTTGTTGTGTCGGCTGACATCGATATGGTCCACAAATTCCAAGTGACAAGTCATACAAGAGCCTTACCAAGTAAGCCGTGCTGCGAGAGGTTCATAAGGTTTTGTGGCCCCAACAAATCGACAATGGGCATTTTTTATCATCCTTTCAAACATTCTTGAGAAGAATGATGTGTGGTTGTTGGGACGGTAATCACTAATGTCCAGCCTTGGACCATTACTATAGCGAAGCATAAGGATCAACCTTTTCCACTGGGGAGGGAGGGTGCTGGAGAAAAGTGATAGTCCGAACGAATCGAGTAAAAGGATGGGTATGACCTCACTTCCTTGCTTGATAGCTACTGGCGGGATACTTTCAGATCCAGGATGGATTAAGAGTTTAATGGCAGCCAACTATGAGCGGATAGTTCTGACAGCAATAAGGATATTACTCAGAGCTTTGGTTGCTTTCGACGGAGTATTATCGAAAAATACGGTGTTTAATATGCTAAACGCAGCAGCAAAATGTGAGTTGAAGATTTCACATATTTCAGTAGGGTCATCGACAACCGTTTTATCTTGGAGAGTTATAACTTTTATAGAAGGGTCCCTCAAGGAATTTCTCCGTCTCATCAGTTGCATTAGTTTCATGCTTCTCTGTTCCGCTACCTATCGAAAGCTATGTTTTATATTTCGTAACACTGACGTTCAGTGTTCTATGTATTGAAACATGCTGCTCATTTGCATTACTAGGGAGAAATCTAGTGTTCTTCTGTGCATCGACTTAAGTATTTTAAGTCTGTCAGTCTCTTTTGCAGTAAGGATTTTACCTTGTACATACGAATCAACGCGTTTTGACTTTATGGAGCCAGAACGTCGATACAAAATGTGAAATGTTTGATAAATTCCTCGGTTGCTACTTTTGGGTCTGATGTAAGAAAGAACGTATTCCAATTTGAGGATCTTAACAGACGGAAGAAGGTAATCCAACCAATGCATTTGATCGGACGGTAGAATACAACTGTCGGTTTGGTAACTGTATTGAAGTCAAACCGACACTTGACTATGTTATGGTCACTTCCTGGAAACTGTCCCAGAACTGATATCCATACATGGGTGATATCTACGGCAAATGAGACCTAAAATATGCCTCTGTCTGGTGGGCGTTGTGACATGTTGGTTCCATCCATTCAGTTGAATGCATGAAAGAAATTCAGCTTGCTTTGCAGGGGCTGAGAATGAAGTCCAGGAGATATTAGGCATGTTGAAGTCACCACCTATTAGTTTGTGTTCGCAAGACATGTTTGATACATGATTTATCACCTCTACGAGTCAGTCAAATCACTGCTAGTAGCATTAGGCGGTCGGTGGATGCATCCTATAAATAGCTCACGAGAACCAATGGAGACCATTAACCACAATGAGTCTTCGATTTTATGAAGACCAGGCTCGTCAAGTGTAACTGCGGAAAATTGCTCTTTTAGGTAAATAATGCATCCACCTCCTCGTCCTGTGAGACGATCCCTACGAGACGTATGATATTTCGTGATGCTTTTTTGAGCGTCTGGGTTATCAGCAGCGCACCATGCCTCAATGAAGTGAAAAAATATGGGGAATAAACAAAAAGAAAAACGAACTTGAAATGATATTACGTTTAACGGCAAGAAATTAATGGAATTTTTTCTGTCAAGCAAAACATTTAGACTGCTAAAGAACTGCATGACAGATGGGGCAGTGAGTTGTGGAACACCATATAGAAAAGCCTTGCCAAGGGAATGTACAGATTTTCCACTAATGCTCGGGCGGTTGTCGCAAGGGGTTGACTCCACGACAGAAAGTAACGGGAGAGCGCCATCATGGTAGGATGATTGGGTGGGAATAATTTCTTCTCTTATCGTTGCAACACTCGGTATCCTCAGATGCTCACTAGTGCAACGGACAGGACAGTTTCTGGCCCACGCCGCTTCGCCCTAGAAGGCAAAATGAACTGAACCAACATACATGGTCTTGCGAATCATTTTCTCTTGGTTAATAAGCTTTACTGCTCCAATGGCAAAAGTACTTCTCTTCGACGGTTTACGTCACATTTGACATGCCGCTGTTATCGTGCGCATGTAAGCTCCCTTATATCTGTCGGTAAATTGACGTCCTGTGGTGGGCCACAGGGCCGCATCCCGAGGAAATTGACCTTCTGTAGCTTCATCAGCAACTTTCCGTCCGAAGTTTCCTGCCTTTCAAATATCTGTGCAGATGACATTAAAATCTGGCTAGTTGTCAGCCAACGGCGCTGATATAAGCTTTCTTCAGACTAGTGACAGCGTTGTTTACAAGTTGCCTGGACAAACCTCATTGTGTTGAACGTTAGTTTATAAACATCAGATGGGAAAACCTCATTCACATCCTAGGCCACGTACTGTTTAAAGTTACGCATAAAGAAAGAGGGGTCGCACTGTTGTGTGGCACATTATCCCCACTGCGACAAATCACACACCTTTTCTAACGCGCTTGCTTGGTAAATTCGGGCTATTGTGCTTCGGTACAACTCGCGGCAGATTTGTTAGCTCGTATCTCAAACGAGGTGCCTCAAATATGTGTCTCCTTCCCTGCAGAAAGATGATCCAATTCCATAAAGTATGCAGAGATATGCCACTAAGGAATTTCGAATGTGGATTGCGAGACCGTATTTAAGGCTGCCCGCGAAGCAAACCACCCTTACCGAAGATCATGGATACAGTGATGATCTAATATACTCGTCCGTGATTCTCAGTGCCTCAAACCACCCCCGCAGATCATTACTCACTCTGAAAGATACCATCTTGTTCAACGGTCACTCCCCAAAACCGGACGGCCGGTACCACAGTAGCCGGCACGGGCACAACTCTCCGGTATGCCTTTAAAGCCTGGATTTTCCCGCTTAAGTATTCCGTCAGTACTAATACAGCGGCCACGTTTAATATTTGCCTATCCCTCCGTTTTATTTTTTATCCAGTTTTCTCGTGTAAATCAATGTACACAGTCACTTGTGAATGTTCCACTGTCAAATAGCCCATGAGTTGCCATCACATATGCTCATGCACGCGTGCATTCGCGTCTACATCAGAAGTGGACAAGCATTTACTGTTCATTGCCGCAGTCCTCTGAAACAACCATGGACAAGTTTAACCTGTGACAGTCAGTGTAGCACCAAGCAGGAATTTTGAACACTGCTTTTCAAACAGCTCTGATATTTTTCGCTTATTCTGATACGTTTAACTGTAACGTATAGTGCTCTCACGTAGGTTGCGCCCTCCCGGTTTTCGATGGTGTACGACGTGTGCACGTTTTGTTGCGCCTACAATCTACACTCGTTCGTATCGTCACCTTTTAGAAGACCATCGTTGGAACCTGTGCCTCGGAGGAACGATGCCCCGTGATTATTTATTGTTGTACAACTTTGATTTTTGGCACGTACAGCGATGTTCGATTTTCCCAGGAAAAATGACACATATTATATTAAACACAATATGCACACTATCGATATTGACACCACGTGCAATAGTACACCTCCAGGATCACAATGCGAAAACATCCGTAGTGGTGGTGAAGAGAGTGATAATTTGCTTTAAGTTCACATACCAACGATAGTTGTAGCCAAATGTATGCAGGCAATCGATACGTTGTTGTTGATCCCCTCCAGTTGATGGTTTTTGCTACTTCGTCAGTCGGCATCGTTCTCATCACATTACGTGAGCATTCCCCCATTGATACGCTACTAACACTCTGAGAAGGGTTACACTGGTACCATGAATTAGAACAAGGGAACATACCAGCTGCTCGTGTGCTGCAACACCTTCCAAATTTAGGTTAAGCAGTTGCATGTCCTCTGTGGTTTGCATCGGGAAACGCACCGGAAACAGTTAGGTTGTTGATGGACCAGCAGCAGCGTGTTGGAATTGCAACACATTCACTTTCAGCCGTAGGGCGTGCAATTCCTCACGCATTCCTATGTTTCGTATGACGAAGTTTTCCATTACACCTGTTGAAGAAAGTAACTGTTGTTTGTAAGGAGTCACTTTTTGGCGATGACTTCCTTCACAGTTTTGTCCGTGCACGTCGCATCTTTGCGTGCCGCTGTGGGGCTGGTGATGTTACAGCCAAATACTTCTCAAG
>LOND01000457.1:30693-43857 GCA_014220965.1 Paragonimus kellicotti
TTCACGGGCTTTACAAAAACCGCAGGATTATCTCACGACGAACGCAGGTGTTCAAGTGGCCGTCAACCTTCCCAGTATGGGCCACAATTGTAAACGTGAACTGTTGACAGGGGTTACTCCGTCGATGTGCAGTTGAAGCTGCAGAACTTTCAAGTCATCCGTCCATCGGTCATTTAAAGCGTGGCTGATGCAACCAAGGGGAGCGGTAGCAATATCACATGTAGGAATGAAGATAATTAATGCTGCTTATCTACGAAGGGTGATAAACTGTAGGACCACCCTCAACACTAATCAAAACAGGGCACACCAATCTCAAAAATGACCCAAAACACCCTAACAAGTTCAGCTGCTTATACAGTGACCTCCAAACTAGTAAAACCTCATGTACGAGTGAGAATGTTCGGTTGGGCCGTAACTTTGTGAGGCAGTTTTGTATAAAGGGGCCAACTTCGAAATCTGCGCATCAGAAAACTTGCTTTCACGAACGCTCCATCGTTTCACCGTTACGTGACTCATTGTGTTTGGCTACTATCACATTAATAGTCGATCTTGTTCTCCTAATTTGTTGGGTTGAATATCGCACTTTGCTTTTTTATTTCTTTCCGTCAGTTTTCTGATATTCTTTTTTCACCCCAGCAACTTGTTAGTAATAAACTCGCTTGTATGACTGTCTATTTTATTAGTATCGGCTGATCAGCCGACCCAGAATTTAATTGACGCTCGCTTCATTACGGAAGCGGCTATTCGAATTCCGAAATTGTAACGCCGCGTGCCATTTTGGTTTTCGACTGCGTAAGTCATGTGCACGTCTTATTGGGCCTCCGGCTCAAGGTTGTTTTTGTTTCTCCTTCTTACAGGACTATTGCTGGAGCCATTGTATCAGAAGAACGCCGTCTCCCCGGTATCTCCACCTTGCACAAAGCTTTTCTACAAACGCAACGGGCACACGAAGCCAGGACGTCTGGTTTGTCTGTTGCGGATTATTGACAGTCATCTTAGTTAGACTATCCTTAGCTGGACAGAAGATTAATCTTGTCGTATTAACACGTTATGTTTGTCTGACGAATTAATATTCTACAAAATCAAGCTAGTAGTGGTATATTGCACGATCTTTGTTCGAACTGATTTCGCTGCATCTTATCAAGTACATACTGCAGAAATGAAAATTACAAAATATGCATAAAATTGTCACTTACGGAGAGTGTTCTGTTCAGTATGAGGGAAAAGAAGAAATCCACCAACACTACCAAGGTAGGGCTAATTTAATAAACAGTTCCTTTTGCACACACAGTGGTGGCTTCACTTGTTTAATAGCAATTGCCTCGGCAAAGTGAAGTAAACGTTTATTCCGGTGCGTGAAGATGACTGAGAATGCCGACGGATTGCCAATCTCGTGATTTGTCTCGAGCACATGACGCGCAATGGATGAAGCCGGTGTCTTGTGTGAATGACCTTTGGCCTCATTTGCACAGATTCCAACGGGTTGGCTGCCGCGGTTGCACATCCACTTAGGCAAATGCTCTGCCATCCTGACTTGCAGCTGCCTCTCCGTCACTCCAGTGTAGGTAAAACTGCACCCACAGGAATATTGGTACACGCATTGCAATGGGAGGAGAGAAGTAGGCGGTTTTTGATGGTGGGCGTTTGCATTTTCGGCGGTGTCAAAACTGAAAACTACTTTAGCCGCGTAAAAACTCGTCTTAACAGCGGAAACTAATCGACTTTTCAAGAGTGAACAGATATCGTCGCCCTTGAAAGGAAGTCGAATGAATGCAGCTTTCGGTTCAGCTAAATGAAAGGGTTGGCTGTTGATCTGTGGTTTGTTGAATCGTCTTTAAACCACTGTGGATAGCCGTTTGCTTTTAACGTGTCTTCAAGACGATAGTACTATTCGTTGGTTGTATAAACTGTGGATTTTGACAGGTGTACTACGTTTGGTGAACCACGTGGAACGACTACTTCTGGGGCTTCTTCGGGAACTGTTGTTATCAGTGTGTTCGACCAAGGGACTCTCTTCCGGTTACTCCAACCTTCGTAATTATCGATTGACCATCAGAGGGGAAACGTTGCGGTTTACACTACTACCGGATTAGGCGCAACCGTAAACAGAGATCTCGCTATGCCCTGACTTGACGGGTTCTTGTGGAAAAATTTCAGGGCGTCTCAATCATCATGCGTCATCGCCGGCGTCATTTGTCGTGCACCTTCCATGGCCACAGAATAGGATGGAAGAATGCATGACAACAATAGAACATCCACCGCAAATCGAAGATGTTGCCTCATCGTTCTGGGTGGATTTAACCTTCCATACAAATATCTCATCAGTGGGCTAACCTCCACTAGTGAGGCCACTGTGTTCCACTATCTCATGCAGGGAGTGGGACTCACTGAACACATCAACCAACCAACAAGGTTGGTCGGCGGCATCCGAAACGGATTAGCCTGTCACAGTGACCGAAGCCAGAGGACGCCTGCGCTTCAAACCATCACCCCAAGTGGCTTGCGCTGCACCACTTGTGGTTCCACTCGCACAAACACCAGTTATCCGGGTGTAAACCCAAGGTAAAATTAGAGACCCAGTAGGTGTGTGAGTGAGGCCTTTGTGTCCAGCCGGCCAATGCTGGTTAGCCAATTGAATGGCTAGCAGGAAAAGGAAACCCTTATCTCTCGGAAAATAAACAGAGAGAGACTACAATGACAAGATCTAAACTGAGAAGAAAGATAAAGTGAAATGTGTGTTATGAAATCTATCGTGATTCTGGCTTAAACATTGACCTTATAAAACAAGCTAATGTCAAAAATTCGTATGGAATTCTGAGTATCACGTGGTGATCATTCCGGAAGTAGCTGCTCACTACCCAAAAGTCGCGGAATACTATAACAATTACCTGCCCACATTATACACTTCAATGAAAGGAAAAAAAGCAATTATATCGCGTGAAGTTTTAGTCAAGAAAATATTATACATACATTATTTATCATATTACATGTGACCACTCCGCATTTCTCCATTTAACGCGTAAGATTGTGCTCTTTTTCTCACTCTTGAAAACATCTGCTATGCGAGGAAATTTTCCGCGATGAACGGACGTTAGAAACCCCATATTGACCGAGCAGTTCGCGACATTTTCAACTTTTTGACGTTCTGGAACAACCGAAGAAGTCCTGCGCTGGAGTTTGCTCAATTCTTCGCCGGATTTTGGAAGTTCCCGTCCTCCCTTGCCCGAGCCGAACTGCTTCAAAATTTTTCCGTAGCCAATTATGTCAAATAATGGCGGAACCCCTCGAAGATGCATTTGCACGTATTTCCCGGCATGACCTTGAAATATTTGAAATATCGTCCCCCACATAACCTTGTATAAGAAAATTAGTATAACATTTAATCTTTGGAACAGAATCTGAGGAATGAGCGAACTATTTCTCTTACTGATGTGTGTATCAAACTTTCGTAAACCGCAACCTACCTCTGTCTGATTATGCATGCTTTTGTCAGCAGACTTCATGTTTGTCTTACAATGTTGTTGATTTGTTGATTTGTAACGCCTGTAATTATCTGTCATGATCGCGCACATTCCGAGCGTGTCTCTCACGAATGCGTTGAGAAATATATATTATTATTATTATATGTAAATGTAATACAAGAAGCATTTCAGTATACGAGTGAATGTTAGCATGTTAGTGCATTCTAGAGCGGATGAAGATAAGAAACAAGATTCAGATTGGACTACGAAAAGAACAGGCAAACCATTCATCATACAATACACCAACAAAGCTGAAGATAACAATGGGTAGAAGACCGCAGACACCCAGGTTTCTGAAAGAGAAGCGGATTAGTAGCCAAACGACCATATTCTTGGTCGATGCAATCAGTAACAGAGATGCTGACAGATATACTGTCATGACCTACCTCAGCCTATCGTACTCGTCGTCTCTTCGCCGACGGTGCACTATGAGTACGCTGGTGACCTACTAATCCGAGGCGGCCAGCGCATTCACGGCCGCACACATCGCAACGCCATATAGTCATGTCACCACGACCTATGGCACCGATGGTTCCTTTGCGTACCGCGCGCTTCCGTTCTCGGCCGCGTAATAACTGCTCGTTGAACTCGCGGACGTTCGTCCGAATCGTATTCCTCCAGACCGTCCGGTTCAACGCTAAGTCTTCCCAACATCTGAAATCAATTTTACAACGTGAAAGACTCACCTGCACAACATCCTGGTATCTCCGCTTTTGACCACCAAGGTAGAGGAATGACCACAAACCCATCTAGGTTAGACATGGAGTTGACTACCGAATTCCACTTAATGGACACCTTCTAAGTTGTGCGCTACTGGATGCAAGCGACGATTCCACATTTACCCTCCGTCTACTATGTGATTTTATTATCACTCGTCTCATATTGCAGGCCAAAAGCATCTTCAGACAAGTCAAATTCGAAAAGCTGGGAGACAGCTATATCAAATCTTCTGGTTATCACGTGGCAAGCGCATCATGGTAGATACATAGTTTGACCTATATCAAGTCGCATGCGAACATCTCAATGATCAGCTAAGTTAAACTATACACCTCTTGTCCTGCCAACACATCGTCTTGACAGTGACCCCCAACCAAGCGTCCAGTGAAGGGGACCCGACTTTGCAGCGTGCATCTCCAAGCAACGGAGATAGAGCGTCACGCTCAACATACAAGCGTGTTGTGCAGTAGACGTACCCACGGTCTACAGTGTTCACCAGTTTTCACCTGCAAAACCTACAGCTGACTATCATAAAAGACCCCTCGAGCATGTTTTCAACGGGCATGTCATGTATCATCTCTCACTGGAACTTCGGGACTCTGCTTCCAAATCCGAGGCAGCAGGGATAGTACGTGTCCAACATGCATATCATCAGCAGCTCAGCCGGGACGCAACCGGATGCCACGGTTCGATTCTAGTTGTCTTTTGGATTTGTCTCCAATCCCTACTGGTCTAAGTACACGCCACGTTACCTCTGCTACGAGTTAATAAACCGCTGGGACGTGAAAGGCTACATTCGCTTACGTTGAAGGAATGCACAGGTCATTTGTCCGAACTGTCTGCTCATTTGCTAAAATGCACACAGTTTGGTGGTTGTATTCCATTCACTTGAAAGTCCGACGTCGAGTCCCTCTAGAAAGATGGCGGACAAGGACGAAAGTCAGTAACTTCAAATCCGTTACGTTAACACGAAGCGCTTCCAAATTAATGAAGTCCGCAGTAGACGATTTCGCAGAGGTACACCTACGCCCTAATTCAGTCTTGGACCCGGAGCGCCACGGCTTCAGAAATGGTCATCCGTGCACGACCAGCTGACCGGTTGCAGCTGACCTAGTGGCGGAAGCTTTGGACAAATGCCTCCCGGTGGATTCTGCTTTCCTAGATTTTGCTAAAATATATTATAACGTCGATCGCAATGTCCTATTAGACAAATCGAACAATCCGGGTTTGTGTAGTGAGGCTTGTTTCTGGATCAAACTGTGCTTACCCTATTGCACATGCGCAGTCACGGCCAAGGACGAACATTATAGGCAATTTAACGTCACAACTGAAGCGCCACATGGCTTTGCACTGAGTCCATTATTATTTTTAGCTCACGGCAGCAACCATGCAGTTGTGAGCAACTCTTCTGTTGTTATGCATACTGATGATACGAAGCTTGGACTCGCGTTGCGCAACACTGTCCAAGTCAATAGCTTTACACATTCGTTTTCACAGTAATGGAATACACTGCATCGACGGTGCTGCCTCTGCCACCGTCTACCGGCAGTGCAACGTAAGTACCGTTGTTCTATGGGATACCTGGGGTGAAATTAACGCTGCGATACTGATAAAAAGGCAAATAACAGGCTAGCGGTGTTCAGAAAGGCACTCGGTTGTTTTCTAAACGGTGTCTTCTCGCATTTCTATAACGTGCTGGTTAGGTCACTACTGGGAGCCAACATTCAGGCGTACGCGTTGTACTAGGGGAAGAAAAAAAATCCTGCAGAGGTTAACCAGAAGAAGACAACAAAGAAGCTGGAGTTCTACCTTCTTTGACGTGCGAGAACCGTCCGTCAGTGATGGAACTAGCCCCGTAGTCTACGGTCGTTTAAGAGACGGCCTCACACTGACATGGGAAATCTTGCTCCCCACACCATTAACAATACTTCTTCAGGTCTCCGATACAGTTGTTATCGTGGACTATAAGTATGGTTTGCAGCTATTTTGAACGATTTTTTACGGGTCCGATGCTGGAAGCCCGAATTACCCGGATCCGGTCAGCTGGTTTGTTTTAGTATCTAGCGGTTTTCTGTTGACATGAAAGGCGGTCGTTAAAGACAGGTTGCAGCACCACTTTTAGATTTCTCAAAGTACCAAGAACAGGGCAAAATACTGATCTAATAATGCCTTAAGTAAATGAGAATCTAATAACACTTTGAAACGGTCCCTAGAAGAGCAGCTAACAACCTCTAATGGAAGGTCGTTCCAGTGGTTGATAACCCTGTAAGAGAAGAACTGTTGCCTAAGGAAGGTTCGGGGTCGAAGCTTGTAGAGCTTATTGTCGTGAGCCTCTCAACTATTATTACTTATTGGAGGTAAAGAGTTGCCGCACGAGTCCTGGACAAAAAAACCGTATAACGACCAAATCACCGCGGAGTCCTTGAAACTTTAATAAATAAATATCCAGAATTTCAAGGTGAGATTCGTAGGAGAAATGCCGCAAGCCAGTGACCATTTTAGTGGCTACTCGCTGGACACGTTCGATGGTGAGTATGTCCTTTTTCAAGCCGGTGTATACGACTTGATTAGCATACTCAAGCAGTGTTCTTATATAGACCACAGGAAGCGCTTGAGAGGCATGTTTATGCGAGGGAAGGCTATATTTTACCATCTCAAGAGTTTCAAATCCCTTTCTAGTGGCCATCTGGTTGTGATAAGAGAAAGATGAACAAGATGACATTCAAATCTCTAGGTCGTTTTTAGAGTCGACCCTCGAGGTACCTATTTCACTCTACGCACCATGTATCACGAATAGGCTTTCCGGAGTCTCCTCCGAGCGACATATGTGCACACTTGCTGTCGTTTAGAGGGAGACTCCAGTCATCTGACCAGCACTTAATACGGTCAAGGTCAATCTGTAATGCACTGGGATCACAAGCATTCCAGATTTTTAAGTCGTCAGCATAAAGGACAGCGTCATTAGAAATAAGACCGTCAAGTTAATTGCTGTATGGTGGGAACAACACGGACCGAGTACGGATTATTGAGGGACTCCAGTGGAGATCGGGCAGAGAGCAAAAAAGGTCCGACCCGGTTTTTGCTTTAAAGGTTTTGTTACGAATAAAGGATGTGATTCAGCGGAGAAGCTCCACTCATATGCCATAAGCTTTTAGTTTTTGTACAAAAGAACCGTGTGGGACACGGCCAGGGCTTTGGAGAAGCTGATGGAGATAGTATCTTAGATGTGACGATTGTCTTTGACCTCGGTCCGGCCATCCATTTTAGTTACCATGCTGATTAAGTATGAACGGCCCAGCAGAAAGTCATGCTGAGTGAAGAAGAAAAGTTTGAATGAAAAGGAATGCTTAGGGGTTGCGCGTTATAACGGACACTCCAGTATCTTGCATGGGATGGTAGCGAAGCTGATCGGCCGATAAATGGCAGGAGTGTCTATCACCTGCCCTGAATATAAACGTGAAACTGGCCTCTTTCCATGCCACCGGAAGAGTGTCGGTTCGAAGTGTCTGTGTAAACAGATTATGGGGGTGTGCAGCCAAACCAAAGACTGCTTCTTCGAGAACCCAAGGATGGGTGACGTCTGGTCCCATTGCACTGTAAGGATTGATCTTAACCAAGAAATGCTGAACGTCGAGCACAGAGAAGTCAGCCATCAGCAGTGAGAATCGGAAGTTTCTCCAGTTTGGCGGAACCGCATTATAGACTGCTGAGCATTAGCCTCTGAAGACCTCGGAACCACTTGGGGGTTGGAGTAGGTTGTCTCGTAGGGAATCCGCAGAAGGAGCACTGATGTTCCAGCTTTCATCCAACGACGCCTGTACTTGAAGAGAAAGTCTTTGTTCTTGTGAGTTGCCAACATGAATTTTGACTGTACTTGTTGAGTGCTTTGACAGAATTCACGGCTGCACCTAAAGCAAAAGGCTTTTATTTCCTCTTGCTTGCCTGTTTGCTTCTATTTTTGAGAACAAACGAGAACGTACATCAAGGTGAAATATGTTCTTCGGAAGTGGTCCACGAGAGGATGATTTTCATAATTTGCGAGGAAAAAATGCCCCATCAGGTTTGTGAATAAAAGCTATAAAAGAAAGGAAGTTTGAGCTCATTCAGTCAGATACGAGGCTGAGTGTAATTAAGGGTATCCTTAGTGCGTTAAATCTGTTTTCTGGCAATTTCGAAATGAATTCCACACCTCGCAAGAACCTGTTGTGTTTACGACATAGTTTTGCCATCCGAGTCTATTCTGTGTGGGATGCAATACCGGCGACGATTGCCCTGGCAACATCAGCCAATGTATCCAGGAGACACTGGACGGCTGGATTATTATAAACTGGACAATGACGGTCGGCAAGTATGACCTTCGTTAATTTCGTTACTGTAATTTCCTTCACTCTCCTCTCTCCCGTTTCATCCTTCATTTCTTCCTTCCTCCTCAGTATAATCCTTTCTCCCACTATTTCATCGCTATATAACAAGGTATGACCTCCTTAAGTAATTGACAGTCGTCAACCGCTTCATCACTCAGCACACTCAGCATGCTCCTGCCATTTCAGTGGTTTATGTGACCTGAACATACGGACCGCAATTTGACTGTCATAGTGAGATTTGATTTACTGTAAAACCGCTTATTCTGTGTCATGAGTTCATAACGGAATACCTTGGGAGAAGGATGTTATACAAGAATTAGGCTTCCCATTTCGCAAGAACCCGGTGCATCAGTGGATCATTCCTATTCGCTAAATCGCCCAAGGCCTATATCTGAACTTTCCCTCACTCACCAGTGATAGTGAAAAGGTCTAGCTGTGGATCTTGTTCGAAGTTTGTCCGCGCAAGTGACCACACATGTTCCCACACCTCGCGTTTGGGCATATTTGATAAGGTTTACAAATTGCTTGACAGCAACACAGCTGGACTGCATCCACCTTGTTTGTCTCTGTTGTAGACTGCTAAGCAGGCTCCTAGTTCTGAAGCTAGCACCTCACCATACGCAGTGGATGTGACATCCCCTGATCCACGGGCTGTAGTCAGTAAGGTATGTAACGCGAGTGTTACAGGCAAAGTCTCAAGTGCGTCAATCGCTTCCGCAACGGAGGGTTACCTCGTTTGCTCCGAAAACGCTCATGCCCATTGCTGCTGACAACCCGCCAACAGCATGTAAGCAAACACGACCTAATTCTGAGGTTGTTAGCTCGGTCCTACTTGAGAAACCCAGCCCCGCTGTCCGGAAGAGCTACGCTAGTGATGGCATAAATTCGGCGGAATTCTCCAGGGGCACCAACATATCCGACCCTGAAAGGTTAAGCTCCTCTGCTCGATAAAATTCTGTAATTGTTCAGAACCTTTCAGAATGTGCCGCCAGCTGTTTGAAGCTCCGTGGACGAACATGATGGACATCTCTGGATGGGCCTTTGCGCGAAGTGGGCAGAAATCCAAGTGTCCCAAACTTATCACGAGGTTGGCGAGGAAATTGGATTCGCCACATGCTGACAAACCTCGGTTAGCAAGGGTCGTGCTTTCCGTCATCTAATTTAACTGAAGACGTTCATCTTGCGGAATATAAGCCAATATACGACTCTGAGTAACGGGTATAACTTGATATACCGTTTGCTAAACGCCAGAGGCGAAAGTCTATTAGGAAGAAAATTGGAACAACTGACCGACCCCACAATGTTATCATTAAGGTGTCCCCGATTCCGTTAACGATGATCTGGAACACGACAAGAGTCAGTGGCGATTCCTGTCAACTGCACTTGAACTTACCAACGTCCAGGTTCAACGTATTCACCGCATCCTGCGGCCCAAGTCGACTTTGGGCGAATCGAAACTACTCAGAAGTTGCCACTTCGCACTTACCGGAACGGATTCGCCATGGACGTTATCTTGCACCTGGCAGGATTTTGTTTCACCTCGATCGTTCTAAGGAGAAACGGAATTTACCAAAAGTCAATCCCCGTACGTGCACAGCTCGCCTTGTGCTGCTTATTGGGATATACTGATTCAAACACTCGTTGCAGCCGACTCCTGTGGAGTTGGCGACCTTCACTAACTCTGAGTTTCCAGTGAATTATGCCACGCATAATCTCGTGGTAACTTTCGTTCGTTTAACATTAACTATGTAAAGTGTATGCGCACAAACTGCCCAGCTTAGTAAATAAATAACCGGAGCTTCGCAAACTTTGTTATTCCGCAAACCTCGCCTAGGAGAATATGACTCCTCGGCGCAGACAGAATCGAAGGCAAAGAAGTGGAACCGACTCTCTGTGTGCCACACTTCTTTTCGGGCCTTCATTTCCAAAATCTAGCACTTGCTACAATTCAGGAAACCGTTTGGTGCTCGAGTTGCCTGAATGGTTTTGATCGTTGGCTACAGGAGAGCTCTGTTGTCCTCGATCCTCCGACAGTTTAAAAGACGAACCTTTACTATCTGCGTTGGAAGTTTTACCCACCCCAGGGTTTTCACCTATCCCTCTAGTGGGTGATTTTAACTTACTTAAAATGAACTTTCCGACTTTCTCATATGCGGACACTGAAACGTCTGTCTGCACAATTTTTTCACACAATCGGAGCATTGGGCTTCAACAGGAGCACACGTCTGGTTCAACTCGGTAGAGTACCGGCCGTAATCCATCGCGGCTGAATTGCTTACCCACTCGGAATGGGTGATCACGTAGTCATGTTATTTGACTTCAATTTCAGCGCGAACCTGATCTTCCCAACGGTTAGTCATTACCGAAACTTCCGGAAAATAAGTATAGAGAAACAACATGGCTACTTGGCAACGCAGGCCTGAGTGAACTTCACCTCCCTTCACTCGGCGGATGATGTCTGTGAGAAGTTCACTACGTTTTTCCGCAGCTGTTGGTGAATCTACACCATTATCAGGCACCAAACGGAACAAGCTTCCAAGTCAACTACGCTCTCGCACACTCAAACTTATTCTGAAGAAGCGGTATGCTTGGACGTGCTATCGGACATCAGGATCTGAAGTTGACCAAAAGCTAGTCCTGCTCTGAGGAATCGGTGTACATGGTTAATTCAACGCGACCGTCTTTATTATCAACAACGTCATACGCGTCGTTTCATCGCTTGTCCAAACAGCTTCTTCCGATTTGTAGCATCAACTCGCAAGGCGAAAGCTGGAGTTCCACAACTCTTAGGCCCATCAGGCCTTACTAGCTCTGATATGGAGGCCGCTGATGTCCTCGCTGAGTTTCACAGCAGTGTTTATAGGCAGTCGCCATCGGCTCTCCAGGTTGGCTATGACACCGAAGTTGATGGCACATACACTGTGGACACTTGTTCCGTGGCGATGCTGGCCAAGTTCAGGCGCCTTTGGGACAGCCTCATTGGACTCGACGGTATGCCTCCAAAGATCTTGCGTGAAGCGGCTGAACAGCTTGCTGAACCACTCAGCTTACTGTTTACGCAATCCGTTTCCCAGGGAACAGTACCTAGCAGCTGGAAACTCGCGAGCATCACACCCGTTTTCAAGGGTGGTAGGCGTAATTGTCCCAGCGATTACAGACCAATTGCTTTGTTATCAAGCGTCTGAAAATTTTCAAAGGTGTTTGTGTTCGATTCGCTCTATAACTACCTAACCTCTCGTGAGTTTTTCTGCAATGTACAACAAGGGCTTCGCCATGGCTGTTCGTGTACCAAGAAGTTGTTGATAGCAACCGACCGGCGCGCCAGAGCAGTTGAGCTAAGAAATGGAATTGGCGCCATGTATTTCGATTTTGCCAGGACATTTAACCACGTGGATCATGCTGTTTTGATCTGCGAGCTTTCCTATAATGGGGTGCAAGAAAATTTACTTCATTGGCTTGAGTCACCTCTTGTTAACCGGGGTGTGCGTAAACGTTTAATTCCCTAACCTGCAGGCCTAGCCTCAGTGGAGTGCCCCAAGGTTCAATTCTTGGTCCGCTACTATTTTTGATATTTATCAACGATCTCCCACTCTCAATCACCTTCCCCATCATTATTGTCTTTTGACGACGTTAAAATTTTAATTGGAGTCGACGTTACCAAGAATCGTTTTATCCTATAGAAGAGTCTAATATTTTATTTGATTTGTTTCGACTGAAACGTCGTGAATTGATTGCTGGTAAGTATGAAGCTCCCTGAATAATACGTATTACCTCGACAGATACCCGCTTCAGACAGTTCTTACCGAGAAGGACCTAGGAACCACTGTTTCGCACACTCTCTCGAGCTCTGCGAACGCTGAAACAAACGAAAAAAGGCGGCAACACCATGGCGTTATTGAAACGTCCTTTCGGCCAGTTCAATCGTAGTCGTTTGCCGTTTGTTTGTAAAAGTTTTTCGACCGCACCTGGAGGATGGAGGTGTGATCTGGCCACCATATTGTGGTGACCTGGAAATAACCCTTGGTCTGCCTACCGAATGATGTGTAAAATTCTTCTCAACGTCTTTGTTCACACTGTACATGGGATCGCCAGGATCTTTGTCTGCTGTCTGTTCACCACATGCCACCGCGTTTGTTTGTCTGCATGCTTGTTGGTATATGCACATTGATGGTACCATATATACACTTCCGGCTTGCTCGTGCGGTCGACAGTCGGATCCCCAACCTCCCCAGGTACTTTTGCGTACCAGCGTCGTCTAGCGCTGATCGAGGTCTTTTGTAATCATTGTATACTAAATGCTCGGTCTTCAGCAATTATTTTGGCAATCATCCGTTTCGAGGGATTCGGCTTGAAGGTCGTTCAAAAGGGAAAACGGTCATTTCGGCGCAAATGCTCGTTTTTTTTTAAATATTTTTAGAAATTTTAAAATCGGAATTCCGAGCAAAGTAATCACAAGCATCAATTTTAAATAAACAGCGGTATTGCAAATATCGAAGTACATCGATCAAATGCCCAAAGTACTGGTTTGGTAATGAAAAAATTTCCACCATTTTTGCAAAAAT
>LOND01000457.1:43957-71029 GCA_014220965.1 Paragonimus kellicotti
ATGCAATATCATTTCACACCAGTAGCTGCTCCATCCGATTGACTTAGGCTATGATCAACGTCTGATAATGCAATATCATTTCACACCAGTAGCTGCTCCATCCGATTGACTTAGGCTATGATCAACGTCTGAGAATGCAGTATGCATTCACACTAGTAGCTGCTCCTTCCGAATGACGTTCGCCATGAACAACATGGAGAACAAACATGCGGGAAGTGATGAGAAACTTGTATTGAAGCGTCTGTGGTACATGGTAATCATCATTTTTGAGTCCGTTGATTGTCATATTGATCGGAGTATTTTTCTGCACCGCGATAGATACCTGGCGTTTTAACCATCAAGTCGCGACTGGCTGAGAGGTATACCTCTCAATGATCGGCAGGCAGCTTGAGTTCATCTGTTTCCGTATACTGTTTCGTATGAACGACACGCGACCTCAATCTAGTTGGAAACAATGCAGTAGAGTGAATAGAATTTACTTCTGAAGATTCCAAGTGATAGAGTGGGACATATACCCTTTTCTCACGCCGCTGCATATCAACCGAAGATGAAAACAGCCATATGATAGCGTCATTTCCAGCCATTTCCAAGGGCAACATTTCGTCGACCAGTATCTATCTGAAATATTCCACACAAGGAAACAGTACAAATATCGTATAGACAAGGAAGCTGGAAACGTTGTCATACATGTTTCATCATCAAATGTGTTAGTGTTCTTGTTGAAATGCAATGCCAACATTGTGTGGTCGTATATTTCATTTCGACCATATCTTCGAAACCACACAAAATGAATGACGTATTCCATCTGGAACATTACAATAAGTGCATTTACAAGACTTGAAAAGTGACCTAACGCCAATAACGGGTGATTTTCGCAAAAATGGTGGAAATTTTTTCATCACCAAACCAGTACTTTTGGCACTTGATCGATGTATTTCAATATTTGCAGTACCGCTGTTTATTTAAAATTGATGCATTGTGAGTACTTTGCCCGGAATTCCGATTTTAAAATTTCCAAAAATATTTAAAAAACGAGGATTCGCGCCAAAATGACCGTTTTCCCTTTTTTGAACGACCTTCAAGCCGAATCCCTCGAAACGGATAATTGCCGTTATTTTTATTCTCATTTCGCGCCTGGTATACAGTGTCTATATCTGGGTAAGCGTCCATTCAGTGCGCGTACGCACCAAATCATCTCTAAGATGACAAGTTGTCTCTGGGTACTGCGCAACGTCGTGCCTCCTAGATAGTCCGTGATCGAAATCTAGGATGCACGAAGGAAGGCTGAAAGCGGTAAACACTTACTTCTTTGGGTATCGTCGGCTCAGAGGTAACTATATATTGATATTTTGATAATAATTTCCTCTGATCATCCATGGCGGTTGATATTCAACACGGGAAATAGCACCGCATTCAGGGGCAACCCCTTAAAACCAGAGGTCCAACATAGTAGGTTAGATTGCAAACAGCTTTTCCTCATTGCGCGTTTGCAAGGCTTGGAATGACCTACCTCGCCGTGTCGTTTCCGCTAACTTTGTGGAGACTTTAAAGATTCGTTTTGACCAACGTCTATCGCACTACGTCGGATACTACACCTTACTTCCTCGTTTTGGTTCATTACTGAGGATCTTCAGATTCTACGCATCCAGAAATGGAATTATCGAAAGTTCCAGCTTTCTAATTCCGTCCCCAACCCATTGAACCAATAGTGTCCACAGTTCATGGCTATATTTTGTAATTCATTTTTGCACGATTTTGTATACACCGTTTTGTTAACCTCATCTGTACACTTGTTTGAAACCATCAACTCACTTTTGAATTTAATCGTCAACACGAATAAACGGGAGTTACCGCGCACATCTCTGACTTCTCCATTTGTTTCATTCGAAAACACCCAATGAATCCCGAAAAAATCAAAGTGGTGAAAAAGGCTTGTTTTCTTTGTTCGATCCTCAGGCTAATTACAACACAATAAATATGAAAACAGTAACTGTGAGTCAGAAAAACGGTCAATAGAGGTTATGGACGGCGTGTTTGTTATCAGTTACGCAATCACTGTTCCAAATCGTGGGCTTGATTGATTGTGGGCCAGGGGAGATTAAGTGTCCGCACGAACTTCTTCTGTGCGCAGAGGTCAGGGTTGCGTAATCGGATACTAATGGCCTCGGCAACGGTCAACATTCGGAAATCTCACCAATTTAATCGATTCTTTGGCAGTCTAAAAGGCGATTACTGTTACTGACAAAAAGATTAGGGCCAATCAAGTGAGCAACAATCGCGCTCGAAATGGTTTCAACCATCCCGCTATTGCATCGACCCGATTTGTCTTATTACTAACTATGTTAGAGCTACGATTGCCATTTGTACTCTTTTGGTTTCCAACTTTTGTATGTGCTTAAACATTTGTTTGAACGAGTATGGATAGCCGACAAGTACTCAGCGCAAAACCGGACGGCTTTGATCCGGTTGATTCTACACTAGTCAACCACGCAAGATGATGTTCACGCACTCTGTCAGACAATCGCCTTGTAGTACGACCAATGTATGATGCTCGACACGAGCAAACAAATGAGTACACACAACAGCTGGTTGTAGAACATGGAAGTTTGTCTTTGAGTTGTGACATGATAACGGGTGTTGAACGGAAACTCACGCACAATTGAGCGGCAAGGTAGGTTGTTTGGACTGGCATTTAGAGCTTTCTTGATGTAACTTCGGCCGTGGAAGGAAGAAAGGAAGGAAGACTAATAAACGCGTTTCTTATTCACAGAGGGTGGCTTAAGTTTCATCTCTACCGTCTGCATCGCCTTCTGAATGAAACGCATTGGGTAGCCATTCTGCATGAACACTTCTTGTAGAAAGTCTAGCTCAGCTTGTAAAGTGTCAGGGGTACAGTTCTTTAACGCTCTACACGTCGTTTGTGCGGATTTTTGGGGAGGCAGGGTATTTGCACAGTAAGGCATTTCAGCTCCGCGTATCGGCTCATCTGTCGACACTCAGCGTTCGTCATCCCATTCCGAGTGTGGAATTATCCATCGGTCGTGTACCTAACCTCTTCTCTGGCGCTGTCTTTCTCTCTTGTGGTGGTCTATTCAATTCAGCGGACCTCGACTTATCAGTGAGTCGTTCCTGTTTTACCGATGCGTCTTCTGTTTTGTTTGTACGCTTATCTTTCGAGCCTATCCGTTACCGTTACAACTTTTTTGGTATTACCATATTTTTAGTCATTTTTATCGTTTGATTGTTTAGGCCACTACAAACCATTGATTGGCTGTCTTCAAGGTCGTGGCGCTGGGACCTGAATTAAGCAAGGTTAACCTTGATGAGGATTGTCTTTGCTGATGACTTCATCTGTCAACTTACCTCTTAGTGAACTTGAGAAACATTTGCTCGATGTTAATTCGGATTGTTATTTGGAAAACTTGCTTGATCTGGTTACGTCACTAGTTTCAGACTGTAATTACCCTTCAGCCGCCAATTCCCGTTCAGTTCAGGCCTTTTTGAAAAGGTACGTGCTTGGGTCTACTTGTTTACTTAGTATTTAGCGGTTATATTCATCCTCTTCCGTGATATTCGGTAACGCAGTTGACTAAATCGTTTTGCTTGTTGGTGGGATTGTAATATGCTTTGACAAAGCGAAACGCTGTACTATAGAAACAATTATTTTCCCGTGCGAGCTCCCCGTTAGTGGAATACTTTACGGTGGAAAGTTAACATGGTTTATTTCATGGAAACATTCAAACGCTTATTTGGCAAACAGCAAACCGAAGCGGAATCTCCAATCCTTCGTCACCCGTGTCAGGTGCATTGTGTGGTGTCTGGTTTAAATGGAGTACTTGATGGTACATCTGCACCGCTTATTGCACCACACGCTCACGATTTTGTTTGGTTTAACTTTAGTTCTACTTTCCTTCCACAAACTGGATAGTAAGGATGTCGTGCGCTGTATGTTTACTTACAGTAGTCATACTATTTCTGGCGATCTTTTGGGGCCCTGACTGATATGGTTCTCCCTAGTTGGTATGTCTTTCAACTCACATGCCAACCAACCAGTTTTCCCTGCAATTGCTCTCACGTTATCTCATGGTATCTCTGTCTCTGCTTTGACCAACCAACTATTAATTTTTTGGTACTGCTATCTCCACTGTGCTCCCAGTGATCGGTGTGCGTAATCACGTCCTGTGCAAGACGAAGAAGCAAATCATCTACAAGTCAATAACTTCCTGGATCGTCTACAAACCCCTTGAACCGATTGACCAGCTGGAGCTATAATAAGCCGTGGCCTTAAATAACATAGTCCCTAGCGGGGGTTATCAGACGTTGTGTACGTTTTCTCACAATCTGTGTGTACTGCACGGGACAGTCAAGTTTTACTCATTACATCATACGTTTATAGCTTACTAAAAAGCAGCTACATATCAGGAAATATACAAAGTAATTGAAAGCCGTTTGACTGTTTCGAAAATACACGATTAGCGGACCGAATCATAGTGCGGCGTGCATGTTATACAGTACAAATGACCTATTAAATTGCTGTAGTCAAAGTACGTCCACGTGACACCACTATCCATCTTTAATTCACTACGTTCATACTTTGAGACCATGTTCCGCCAGGCGTCCGCGCTTTGACTTGGACATTCAAATCATGTTTGAGGAATTTAACATAGTTATTTAAAATCAGTAGTGCACCCAGGTCTTAGTAATCCATCACTACCATTATCATCATGATCATCATAGACAGTAATACATCGGTGGTTCACACTAACGCTTAACTGTCACACAACCGTGAAGAAAAAGCAAACCCTGTGCAGAAAAAGAGAAGAAAAAGGAAAAGGAGCAGAAAGGACCTAACTACTAAACATAACGACGTCTACGTTCAAACAGTTCAGCATCAGAGTGCCCACACATTGTAAACAGACAAACCGAGCTATAAGTGAAGGTAAGGCGTCATCAGCAAGACAGCCTCCTTACGGCTTTCATTGCCTCGCGTCATTAAATGCATTCACTTCACAGACAACTCGGCAAACAACGACAACATTCACGCCACTGAGCTCGATTATTAGCCGCCATCTCATCCTAACGTCTCAAGCCACCGACTCTGTGAGTCGCGAGGGCCTCAGCCCGGGAGGCGAACCCGATGTACAGTGGTCAGCTTCCTGGTGAACGACTTCATTTCTGTACGTCCAATCATCATCTATCCACCTCGCACTTTACGCCAGTCGGCCGCAGCGTCGGCAAAGAGTACTCGATGTGGCAGACGACTGGCTGGCATATTTAGTACATAGTCCTAACCATGTATGTCTGTGCAAATGTAAGGATTGAACGATAAAACTCATTTGACAATCACTACTAAATACCCGCCTCTAAATCTCCTTGCTTACTCGCCGGTGTCCACCCGATACGAGCGATCGAACGCAGACATCGGTGGTCAAATACCTGAAAATGGTTCACTTCTACCCTGAGCGATCCAGGTTCACGGCCGTAAATTAACAGTCCTCACTGTCGTCTTATATACGCGACCCTTAAGCCTTCAGAGAAATACCTCTCTGTCGCCATAGGTGTCTCAGATTAGCGAACACCGCTCCTAGCTTTAGAAATACGCGCTTCTATTTCATTCCGTACACTTCCACTGCCGCTGATGCAAGCTTCCCAAATACACAAACCGGTCAACAACCTCCATGATTTCATTATCTAACATTAAATCTACGTAATCACAACAATCTTGCAGAAGCACTTTGCATTTTGAAGCTGCAAAGCGTATTCCGAAGTAATTGGCAAGTGCGAAATAGCATTGTGTATTGTTTGTGCTGTACGAAAGTTGTCAGAACAGCAACACCTTGTCGTCAGCATAATCAAGATCAGTCAGTCTTTCACCAGGTAGGAGGTCCACGCCGGCATCATTTGAGTGCCGCAGACAGTCCTCCATTATTTCGTCTATGACGAAATTGAACAAAAATGGCGAAAGGGGACAGCCTTGACGTACGCCGCTCCTGGTGCTGAAACTGTCAGATACTTCGCCGTAAACCCTAACCTGAGCTGAAGTATGGGAATAAAGCGCCGACAGTATGTTCACATACTTAGTCGGTACACCCCTACGTTTAAGCGACTCTAAAAGTGTAGATCGATCCACCGAATCAAACGCACCTTTATAGTCGAGGAATATGGCGATTGTTGGCCGGCGGTATTTGAGGAAGGGAGCCGGTGGCTGGTGGTGGTCCGGTTCATACGCCGTTTGGATGGAGTACATTTATCTACATTTCCCAATAAACCCTGCGTCAGATTGCGACAAAAGCAGCACGACAGCTAGGAGATTCGCCAACGAAGGCGGATGTCATGTAGTCGATCTGTGCAGCCAAGGATCCAAGATCGACAAAGTCCGTTTCGACACCATCCTGTTGTTATCGGGAGACGGAGACCATACTGCTCTATATGCAATTCGAATAGAGTTCAGTGATCCACGGTACCCACGGTAGCCGGTAATCACCACGGTGGTTCTCACGTGTCCCTCGGGATTTATGCACGGTTGGCGGAGACTGAAGATGTCCGTACGCTTTACCGGCAGCATGTCAGCCGGACAGGTTGCTGTCCGGGAGACCATGTGTTCCCGTTGGCACATTTAAAGCCCTTATGACAGGTAAAATAAGCCATATTGTAGTACTGTCAAAGGGCTTATGTGGCATTTTATAGGGGACCCTTCTGACAATCTCGAACCCATCACGCCCTTGGGCTACTACCGTTCATCATCCGCCACTACTCAGTTGCTAGGAGATCCCCGCTTATTTTGCGGTTACTTCTCACGCCCTTTTGAAATCCGCAGCCTGAGGACTCGCCTATTGACGTTTACCCTGGGTGATGATCAGCTTAATTCTAATACTGAATTCCACACCAAGATTACCTGGTTACTCAAGCACATTTTCGAAAAGTTCACTCAATTTGCATCATTTTTACTGCCGGTCCGCTTTGGGTGACCGAGTGTTGTATAATGCACTGTGTGGGCACTTTTTTTTGTACGGTTACCAAAACAGGTCTGTCCGCACAGTAGATGCTCACAGACAGTTTATTTTTGACCATCACTGTCTCAGAAGCACTAACTGAGTGTCATGGGAACGCCACTTCAACAGTAACGGGATTCGTCGCAGTGATTTCAGGTCAGATATAATCTGCCAACCCCTGAGCATAGTGATTTTGTCTTACTGGATTCGGTGGCTTAAGCTAGTATTATGAATGCAAACTCGCTGCTTAGGACTTCGTGCCTCACCTGCGTGCGGTAAGTTAGCTTGGAAATGGCAGCCTCCTTGCTAGCGTACGGCCTGTGAGTGGGACATAGATGTTATGTCTAAAGTCGTTGAGACGTTTTTTGCTTTCGCGAGACCTTCACCAAAGAGCTGACGACTCTGCTTCGGAAACTCTGGCTTACTGAAGTCGTTCCAAATGACTGGGACTTAGCTAACATCATCCCAATTTTCATAAAGGTACCACACACTTCGTGTGCAAATAACCGAGTGATGAGCCCGATTCCCGTTGCGTCTAAGTTGCTTGCAGCCATCGTAATTTGTAGATTAGGCGAAACGGGCTAACAACGCATCGATGGAGAGCAAGCTGGATTTTGCCCTGGTCATGGCTGCAATGAGTACATCTTCACACTGTCATACATACCGAAGGCCGATAAATGCCATTTCAGACATTAGAGAGGCATTTAAACCTGTTGACACAGGTGCACTCTGAGGCCGTCCCTCGGAAAGGGGTTTGCTCGAGAGATATATCGACACATAGAAAACGACTTATTGTCAAACATCGAGTCAGGTTAGGGTTTATGGCGGCGTATTACCGGCCTTCAGTACTTCAAGCGAGCTTTGGCGAGATTGTCCAACCCCCACTTCCCTATCCAACTTTGCTGTAAAAAAGATCCCTGACAGACTGCGAATGAAAGTGTTCAACCGACCCCAGATATTCGACCTCGATATATACAGTGTCCAGACGACATTGTTGTAATTCCTGATCTCAGTATATCTTAGACAAGCTAAAGGCTTCAGTTCATCGATTTGATATGACCTGTGCACCTTTTAAGTCCAAGACACCGTTGCAAAATTGGCATGATTCTGCGCCCGCTCTTACCCTTGGTGGTGAGCAGTTAGAAGTAATCGAGAAGTTCATGTACCTTTAAAGCTGTAGTACTGCTGGTGAATACCCAGTGAGATCACAAATAGTATAGCTAAGGCTCGGATGGCCCCTGCTAATCTGAACCGTCTGTGGCGTCGGCATGACCTGTCTTTCAAAAAAAGACCGAGTGTACAGTGCCACTGTGGGACGGTCACATAGTACGGCTCCGAAACCTGACGCATTCGTGCGGAGGATGATCACAGAGTGTCTGCTTTTGATCATCCGCGTTACCGAGGCAATAGTGGCGTGTGGAAGGGACACCGTGTCAATAATGATGAAGTTCGTCAACGTGACTTCGGGACGGATAGACTATGTCAACCGCTGAACATACTGATCACATCTCACAGGCTTCGTTGGCCTTGTCACATCTTACGAATACCAACTCACCGCCTTCCACGTCGTGCCTTGTTTGAGAGTAGTGGGTTAGGTGAGAAGCAGCAGCCCGGTGGCCAGGGCATGACTCGGGTTCGGGGTATGAACTCTCACCCACTCTCAGTAGGAGGCTCCCGGCTGCGCGGTTGGGATCCGAAGGATAGTGAACATCTTTGGTTGAGGACGCTGTCTGATATGGCGAAGAACAGAAGTCAATGGCGCCAATGCTTGCGAATCCCTGTGTAGATCGATGCAATTTTTTTTCTTTTTCCCTCTACGTCCTTTTACTTTTTTTTAAATCTTGCACAGTGACTTTTTACTCTTCACACTGTTATACGTTTGCCACTCTATGTGGTTCTCATTTGTTAAATAGATCACACGGGACCAACGTTCTGCTTAAGAACTTAATGTTTCACCCAACCTACGTTGCCTAAAACTCGTCTTCATCATCAAAAGGGACTATGTGGAAAAACGGCAGGATTGGAGGCCTTTTGGAAACGAAACCAAGTAGGCGACCGCAGATTCATAAGATGGCGTCTGATGGATGATGCATTTATTATGCCTCGGTGCAGGAAGCCAGGTGAACAGGTCTTACCTAATACACTGCAAAACGTCGGCTATTATAACAGGAACTGGCCAACAGTACCCGATGAACCTGACTGTCTGACAGTCAATGACCTAAGGAATGCCAATTGTCCTGTCTTTAGAGAAGTACCGGACAGTCCCAAGAAGATAAAGTAAAAGCAGAAATAATGAAAGATGAACAGAACGAGGATCGTCGTAGTGAATATGCATTTGTAGTGACGATAGAAGAAAAAACACCGGAATACGCTTTGAAGCTTCAAAATGCAAAGTGCTTCTGCAAGATTGTTGTGATTACGTAGATTTAATGTTAGATAATGAAATCATGGAGGTTGTTGACCAGTTTGTGTATTTGGGGGCTTGTATCAGCGGCAGTGGAAGTGTACGGGATGAAATAGAAGCGCATACCTCTAAAGATAGAGCGGTATTCGCTAATCCGAGAGGCCTCTGGCGACAGACAGGTATCCCTCTGAGGCTTAAGGGTCGCGTATATAAGACGACAGTGAGGACTGTTAATTTACGGCCGTGAATCCTGATCGCTCAGGGTAGAAGTGAACCATTTTCAGGTATTTGACCACCAATACCTGCGTTCGATCGCTCGCATCGGGTGACACCGGCGAGTAAGCAAGGAGATTTAGAGGCGGGTATTTAGTAGTGATTGTCAAATGAGTTTTATCGTTCAATCCTTACATTTGCACAGACATACATGGTTAGACTATGTACTAAATATGCCAGCCAATCGCCTGCCGCATCGAGTACTCTTTGCCGACGCTGAGGCCGACTGGCGTAAAGTGCGAGGTGGATAGATGATGATTGGACGTACAGAAATGAAGTCGTTCACCAGGAAGCTGACCACTGTACATCGGGTTCGTCTCCCGGGCTGGGGCCCTCGCGACTCACAGAGTCGGTGGCTTGAGACGTTAGGTGAGATGGCGGCTAATCGAGCTCAGTGGCGTGAATGTTGTCGTTGTTTGGCCGAGTTGTCTGTGAAGTGAGTGCACTTAATGACGCGGGCAGTGAAAGCCGTAAGGAAGCTGTCTTGCTGATGACGCCTTACTTTCACTTACAGCTCGGTTGTTTGTTTGCAAGGTGTAGGCACCTTGATGTTGAATGTTTGAATATAGACGTAGCTATTTTTAGTAGTTAGGTCCTTTCTGCTCCTTTTCCTTTTTCTTCTCTTTTTCTGCACAGGGTTTGCTTTTTCTTCACGGTTGTGTGACAGTTAAGCATTAGTGTGAACCACTGATGTATTGCTGTCTATGATGATCATATAGATGATGGATTTCATGGAGCGTGGTGCATCGTATCCTCCGACACAGTGAGCAAACGAAAACAGAGCTCGTTCGAATTAAAACGATTAATTGCAACAACCCCCCTTGCCTGAAAGCAACTTCCAATATCGAAGTATCCGTGAGTGAGGAGTGGGAGCTTCCCTTTAAAGCAACGCACTCTGACTACCCGAAAAATGTGACAGTACAGCTACAAACCAATTTGCACGCGGATTATCGCCTATGCCCTGTTGAATACTTGTCGTCATCTTAGCCACTGATGAAGCTGTTCCGAACGATTTTACTCAATTCGATATAATAACCGAAAAAAGCTGAAACTTCGAACAACGTACTGAAACGTAGAGGGCGGTTGCGCCCGAGGGTCCCGTAAGATAATCCTCAAGCATACTCAGAACAACTGCATGGAAATTGATAAGACTGTGTGAGGCTGCTGGAAATCACAAACGAATAACTGGGAGCCGATGCCCATTGAAAGTCACGTCATTTGCCCACGTGAAACTCAACTACGCGTTCGGTATCAGGCCCCGTTCAGATATGGGCACTGATAAAGTGGAAGAAGCAGTTTCTGTGGTGATTCCACCGTCAATCGTTTGTTCTATGTGAGCCTATTGTAAAAACATTTTATTCTAATATTTTCAGGTCACTATGACCTGGTGTTTTAAGAAGACAACTCTCCGAACCATCCGTACAAATCATCTCACGATATTGGCTACTTACTCTTGTCTACTCTCTCACCTGGTCCCAGTCCTGTATGATTCCACTTAAATGTGCGAACTGATTTCGATGGTATGTTAGCTAACGAAACAGAGACATAGCGGAGCTTATCGATGGCATTAGAAGACGAGTTGGTATTTCACCTGTTAACAGGAATGCGTCTGCTCGAGAGCGAAATCAACCCCCGTTACAAGAAAACAGTACTGTTCATTTTGTTTGTTTTTGTCCAGCTGTGTACGATCCTCGGGATGTTGTGTCCAACTGAGTGAACCTATAAAGGATGTGTAAGTTCATATGAAAATCGATAAGTGAGGGAATTATCTGTTTCCAGCTAGGGTTGCCCATGTGGCAGATACCAAGAAAAGAGTGCCCGTGCGTAACGATTTAGCGAGTGGAAAGCCAGTCGACTATTTGATGCTAACTGTCTCTGCCCATGTTTTATTCAAATTTGTATCTAGTAAGATGTATTTCCATCAGTCAACTTAAGGGGTGTATGGAAGGTAATTTAGTCTCAAATACAGGCTTCATTTTTCACTGCTGAAACTGAACTCCTTATCTGATTAGGACCGGTTGATTCCGCTGATCTATATGCACTACATTTGGCTTTAAATTCCACTTCTATTCCTACATGAGGTATCTCAAAGCTTTGCTGTTGTGCGCCGTAATTTTTTAAAACGCGGTTAGATTCTAACAAAAACTTCGAAATGTTTCGACTTTAACATTCTACTGTGTACTTGAACATGTGCCTACTTTAGAGGGTCGTCTTTACCACATTCGATATGGATGCACTCCTAAAGTATGCTGACTTAAAAGACGGATGATTTCAAGATAGGCTATATTGGGAACCTTAACCAATTCTCATGAGTTATGCAAATGGTTCGGGAACACCGAAAGTGGAGTGCTTTTGGGAGCATGGTCACTTACGAAGAGGGTTATTTCACTGACTGATAACTACACAGGGTTTGCTTTTTTGAACCTGCGTTTCAAACATCAGTTTATCTTCTTATGCATCAGTGTGAAAAGAACATGTGATATGACTGTGCTAGCAGAAGCTGCCAAAGATATCGCGCACAATAAATTGATTGTTTTGTAATTTATAAACAGACTCACTGCATGTATATTCTTTGATTTCAGGTATACTAAAGTTGCGGAACTAATCGAAGCACAGCGAACAAAATATGCTGATTTCGAACTTATCAAAGTTATTGGCCAAGGTGGATTCGGGCGTGTCGAACTGGTGCGACATAAACGCACACGCCGTGTATATGCGATCAAGATGATGAGCAAACAACACTTGTTGGATCATAGCCAATCGGGCTACTGGGAAGAGCGTGATGTGATGGTTAAGGCCTCGAGTGAATGGCTGGTCGCTTGTCATCATGCGTTTCTGGTAAGCGGCCGTTTATTTTTATCGACCACTCGGTTTTTGTGTTATATTTAAAGCCCTTGTGCTCTGAAGTTTCTCACATTCTCATTCTGATCGGACAAACTGCCTTCGTCTCTCCTCCCTTCTAGTTACAAATTCGCATTTCTTATCTTTCTCGCAAACTTCAAATAAGTATACTGTACAGGAATCTAAATTTTTAACCATAGAATAAATATCGTCAATGAAATCAATGAGCGCGTGCAGCACGTTTCGATAGCCACCTACGTTTTTGAGAAAAATCTATTCCTGGGACCACGTGAACATCTCAACCATGCATGATCGTCTCACAATAACAGATTCGAGTAGTGCAGTAATCGCATTCGATGGATTGATAGGTTAACGCGCGTACTTTGAGCGTTTACACATGTGTTCACGTATTTTTCCGAGCTGAGATTTTTTTAAAGACGCAGACGACTATCGAAGCTGTGGATTGTAGCAAATGGAGTTCAGCCAAAATAGGATTTTCTGTCAGTTTTGCACGTCAGCCGATTTCGTTTTGTTGTTTGTCTTCAAAGGAAAGTGCGTGTAGCGATCACAACTGAGAGCCTAGGCAGCATCCAACAGCGTTCCCTCCTGTGACATTACAGCATACAAGTGGTTTAGTATTTTTATAAATTATGAAAAGGCTTCACAAGTGTTTTTCATGTGTAAACTTAGCCGAAGTGTTTAACAGCATATGTATGCTGTTCTCTCTAATTAGTTTTAAAGCCCATTTCCGGTTTGTCTAAATTTCCATCTTGTGGGTTCCCTGTTTGGTGTAGAGTTAAAGGTATCCTTTTTAGTCTTCGAACGCGCCGTGCTTTGTTGTCTGCATGCAATTCGTTTTGCTTCACAGTTCGGCTCTTTTCACGGTAAGGATATGAATGAATTTGTGTTTGATCACCATTGTCTCATTTAGATGGCCTATATAAAGTTAGTTGATTGTGCGCGCAATACGACCGTTCGTTTGCCTGACCAACTGGCCCAAAATGGCGTAGTCAGGTCATGTACTCTGTATGCCATTTGGTCGTTTGTCTGATTGAATCTGTTCACCGAGACCACCAAAGAGATAATCATGTGGTGACGTAGTCACAGATTGTGACAACCTTAACAACTGCGTTGAGTATAGTAGGTAGATGCCACTTGCCAGTTTGGGGCTTTCTGTCCACTCAATATATTGACTTTTGGTGTCGTTCGAGGTAAGGGCGTGCCGTTGTCATTGGGGGCCGTGATTCATATCCTTGCTAGCTCTGTTGTTTACTGTTAACCTGTCTATTTTCCCCCCTCTTTCTCTCCCTTTTAATGGAGGTCTTTCTTCTAGAATATCTCTCGCCGTTTAAGTGAATATGGGCTCGAGTTGCAGTGTCATTTGGTCAAGCATTGTATATAGTCACTCTATCTATTCAGTGGTACATACAATCTAGTCTGTGAATTCCGGGATTTTTTCGCCCGATCATGTGACGGGCATCAATCCGATAAATAAATGACACATTTCTGCCCTACTGACGCGATGGCTACCTGAGGTACGAATGATAGTGTAGAGTTAACGATGATCCGTGGTCGGTAGTCGCTTTGCGTTTTAAGCACACGATAGTCAGTTTGCAGAATCGTGCAGCACTAGTGCGCTCCACTGGAACGTCTAAAATGCTGTCTTTGACTGATCACTCAAATAATGTCACTGTTCTGTGTAGACCGGATTTTAGACCCACGTATTTCCTCTTTAGTAGCCGAAATTACTTGGATGGTCCAGCCATCTCAGTGTTTAACATCGTCGGTCGTTTTCATAGACTGCTGTGAGACTGGGTCTGGGTTTCATGAATTTTTCGTTCAACTTTAATTGGACGAAAGAAAAATCAAGAATTAGCAAAAAAAGTGTTGCACATAACTTATTATAATAAAATCAGATAGTAAACCCTTATGTGTCCGCATGCTTTCATGTAAATTATAATAAATGGAAGACTGACGTCAACTTCGCAATTAGCTGAGATAACAGCATTCGGGTATCCCATTATAAGGGTCGAAATGATGCTGGTCGCTTCAATTTTAATTCTGTTTAGTCATCTGCTGATGTGTCGTCGTTCAGGCATAGATCTTTCTTCTTAATCTTAACGGTGTGCGGACCTAATATGTAAACGTAATATTAGCGTCCTATTATACTAAATCGCTTCAGGTTAACGTCTTTAAGGAATTGTTGAATGAATTCATTACCAAGAGCAGCGTTTGTCAAGGCGGTCTACTTTCTCATTTTATCATAAAGCAAGCAATGGTAGACTCTCCTCAACATTCAGCCATTGTTTGTGTAAACTTTCCTTTCGGTGGAAGCTTTATAAATCTTGACCGTTCCGATGACATTTTTGGCACACTACAGATCACGTTTGACAGTATTTCAGGATGCATTTTGTAGCCTCTTGAGGCAACGGGCTTCCCTGAGGCTGCTTTATTTGTGTTCACTTAGCCTTTGGAGAAAATACAATTGTTCCATCGGCTTTTCGTTCTGTTCCCTTGTTTGTATTTTTATATATGTGCGATTCGTGGAAGTCCTCCTCTATCTGATAGAATTAGTCAGCTTCTATTTGAGCGTACGGTGTGTTGTGATTTGAACACGATGCTTTTGCGGGTGCGATTTTGTGTGGCGTCGCTCAGGTGCTCTCAGTTTCCACTACAGCAGTTCCATCCGGTGTTTAAACGTATGAATTCGCTGATACCGCCCACGGTTTGTTGAAAAACGGCCTGTGATCAGCGCATGCCATTCACATTAGTTGTTGGTATTTCACAGTTTGACGGATGAAGATGCATTCATCGCTCACTTTCATGATCTAGCTTCTCACCTCTTGACATCCGTTTCCGCGTAGATATGCCAGAGAGGCTCTCAATGGAGGTGTGTGCCGTGCAGCAATGGTGGACCGTGTCCATAGACGCCGTTTGCCGTAGACCGCGTGTTTGCTGTGGTTCACCAATCTGATGACCACTCGTAGATTTGGCGGACAGCTGTTCGCTGATTGTTTTCGGTGAAATCTTTAAATCTCATTGGTAGTTCAGTTTCCTGAATCGATGTCTGCCTGAACTAGAGGCTTCTCTAGAGCCTGAGAGACCCATAAAAGGCCTGTTTTAACCGAATAATTAAACTTAATGGCATATAAAGACTTTTCAGCATTGGGTTTATAAGTTGTTGGTAAATCATGCCTAATGTGAGGTTAGTGACGCAGTGGCCAACACAGTTGCCTCTTGAAAACTTGATCGGAGTTTTATTCCCTGCCAAGGCAAGGATGTGAACTACTGACATGCCTTAGCAATGGAAAGACTTGAATATACTGCTTCCTTTCGAAAGTGGCTGACGAAAAAGTCAATTATGGAAACTGTAATCATTTGTGAATAATGTTCGACTTACTTCTAATTTCCTTCCTGTTATCTGTTTCGATCACCATAATATTGTGTTGTGCAACATCGCCGAAATTGGGAGACTGCATGTGGCATGTTGTCTGGAACTAGTTTTCGAACTGGGCTTTGTTTGAACGCCTCTATTGTGCAACAGATTTTTGCCCTTTCTTCTAAAGCAGCTCTGGTTACGACACCGATTACCAATCACCTTACGTTAGGCTCCATCTCCGGTTGCCGCGACTACTGTCTTTACTTGCGTAGCTTAACAATATCCAACCAGTATGTGGCTTCGAATATAATCTACCAGGGAGTAGTGTACGGTGTAGAAGCTGAACACTACTGTTTCATAGCCTGCCCAAGTATGCTTAAATGCACCCTTCATGTGGGTGTACTCGCAGTAGGTTTTCCCTACTGATTACTCGAAATATGAACTTTATAGTCAATAATGCACTGTCCAGCGCTTGTACAATCATTTGCAATCAAATGTAACCCACATTAATTAGATTTACTGCCCAATCATTAGCATTTCTCTTAAGTATATTCATGGACGTTCAAAGTCGACGGTAGATGCTGTTGTGAGCCTCGTTTTCTACATTCTATCAATAGCAGATGAAAGATACAAGATCACCCGCCCGTCTTCACTGGACTGTAGTAGTCCTCTCAACCACGTAAATCGAACAATACTGTTTCCACTGTCGTGGCGTTACGGCATCTAACCGAGCCCAATCATTCCATTGGGTGATTGCTTCACCAACAGAACATTGTACACGTGCTCCAACAGTCTTATCTCCTCTCACATGACAACTAACTCTGATATCCCTTTTTCTGTCCTTAGCTTATATAGGTGAAGTAAAACCAGAAAGAACCATGCCAGTTTTTGGTACCCCTAACTCAACACTATTTCAGTGCGTTTTGTCTGTCTTGAAAACATGATCAAATACTCATATTCTGTCTATGAGGACTTCAAAATGCGCGGCTGTTTTGCTTTCACTCGTTGATCGTAATGATCATCAGCTACTCCTAAAACAGTTCTCGGAATTATTCCTCCACTGTGTCTATTCCCAGACAACTGTTAATCAAGTACTTGTAAGTTACTTATACCACAATATGAACCGGCTGTTCAGTGTGAATGACTTTTACGTACAAATCAAGAGACATCTACTCTTTATGTGGCTCGTTTAAGTGCAGTTTTTTGCCCCCTCCCCTCCGCTGTTTCATTTCAATATTTATTAAGGCCTGTTTAATTTCCGTTTGGTTATACTGTTCTCGTTTGGGTTTCTCTGGTCTTTTAGAGGGAATTTCCGGCTCAAATCGGTGACGTTAAACGCACATAATTTACTAATGTCATTGAATTCCGCTTGAAGGCACTCAAAAAGTTTACTGATAAAATCCTTAAGCGTGATAATCATCCATTCTCAGACCTATCTTTTTGTTTATCCAATCCTATAACGGGATCGTCACGTGGGCTCTTGATTGCTCATACCTATGCTGAGCTATCCAAAATTTGCTGACTTCACAGGTGCCGTGTTCCAGTGTACGTTCGGCGAACATCCTTATTCATACTGTCTCGTTTTCATCCGTGACTGTGCGCTGCGTTCAATCATCTGACTGGCTCTTCCACCATTTTTGTCGAATTGCGTGTATCAGTTCCATTTCTCGAAGTCTGTCAGACGATTTTAGATTGTATGGTTGAACACAGCCCGATCATTGTTTATCACCTTACTGTCCTCTATTTCTGTTACGGTCCAGGTTATTGTTGATTCAGTGATCCATGTTTTCCTGGTCCGTTTGACTTTCTCCGTATTACCCGCCCTCATGTTGCCTGCGTACGTACTATCCACTACCGCTACCCAGTTCAAAGTAGATCGCTTTCAAAATTTTCGTTAAAACGCGTTATGTTACCGACTTGTCGCAGATTCATAGAATTAGCACTCACGGACAAGACATAGTTCTGTCATTGGGTTTCATAAGACTGATGTTCTCTTCATTGTGTGTTGGTTAAGGAACACTTCTTTTTACGTACCTATCTTATTTCTTCGGGTTTACACTGAGTGCGGATTGTGTAAGTGGAACCACGAGTGATGCGGTGCAAGCTACCTGTGGTGATTTTTGTGTTTAGTTGTTCTTTAGCTTCTATCAATATGACAGGCTAATCTGAAAACGGATACCGCCAAACGTATACTGACTTATGTGTTTGTTATTCACGCTCGTTTTTGCTCGCTCGGTGTTTGGGCAAGTCGTTCTTCAGGATGTCCATACAATGACTTACATCCGACTTCTTCGAAAAGCTGTGCTTTTTCTAATCCATGCTTTTTGTTTCACGTATCTTCTTTTGTAGCCAGCTTTTCTTGCATTTGTGAGAACGACTGACTTTTGCAGACACCGTTTTCTCGGCATCTTAACAAGCAGTCTATTTGACTTGCGTACATTTTAGTCCCCATATTACAGCTCTGTGCTTCAAAGCGTTGAGGACGACAACATTTGTAGCTGGTTGATTATGGAAAGAAATTGTTTTTTGACAGTTTGACTTCTTACGGCTAACCAGCTGAGTTAAGAAGAACGTTAGTCGATCCGTGCCACCTACACGGTGTTTCTTTGCCTCATCCTTCCGCAAACAATTAACCGTGGATGTGAGCGCGTCTCTTCGTCCGTTTCCGTTTCTTTATGTTACGAGACCGTGATAAGCAGATTTCCTATGAAGGGTTAGATTGTCTCATCCTAGTGAGACTTTCTGGAGTCATGTCACTCTATTGATCTTTGTCGTTGGTTATTAACCAAATTTCACTCACAACTGATGGTAGTTTCCATAGTTCAGCGAAATCCTCGCGGTTGACCTACCTCGCAAAGAAGCATCAGGCTCCAACCTCATTGTTCGAACTTTCCATTGGTAAAAAAAATTATATCTTCGACCCATAATGAAACATTTGGTATCATGCTTATTTGTTGGACGTGTTGATGACGTTCTCACTGACCTCACACTACTGTAGTTGGATTTGGGCTAGGAATTGTTCAGCGATGATGACATTTCGTACCCAACTGAATGTAGTGGATTTGAATCCGTAGTCACTTCAGCTGCGGTTTTTCATCTTTATTTACTCGTCATACACCTGACTCAGTAGTGTGCCACATGCCATTGATGTGTTAACCTATTGGAGCTAGCAACCCGAAGATTCATCGAGGCGCATACAACTTGAATTTTGTTAGTATACCAGTCACTCCAGGCACCTGTTGCAGAAACCAAAAGCATGAGACAGATTTGTACATATTATATACATTGGTGCCAAATGTTGTCTTTTGGATGACCTTAGTTGTTTGCCAATTACAATACGAACGTGTAACATTCTGCGCTTGCACACGATCCGATGGGACTACTAATAACGAGACGCAAGCGAACTGCACATTGGAGGTATAACTGAAGTACGTTGATTTTCATGTTCTTGTCAGCTTGTTTGCGAGGTTCCCCTGGTTGAACATCTCTGTCATTTCGAACTTTCCACACACACCTATCTATTTGTCGTCGGGTAATCCTCATTTTAAGTTTGCTCGTCATATCTACTACAGTTGTTGCCTAGCCGACAGAATGAATACCCCTCCGTTGTATTAGACCAACTTATACATCAACCATATCTGAGTGACTATTCCCGTCACAACGAGACTGGACCTTGACGTGGTGTGACGGCTTGCGCATCTCGATGACCTATTGGGCTAAACTGGACGGTGTGGTCACCACACCGATAGAGTCACTCATACCAGGCAGGCCAATGGGTAGAGGTCTGACAAACCAGTCTCCTGGTCCTCCAGGTTGGGGGTTGGAAGAAGGTTGGCATCTTTTTCCGGAAAAAGTACCAGTTCTGGTACATTGCCACCCAACCGCTGCCTTGCGGTACAGGCTTTTGAGCCAAAGGCTTTGGTTGAGAACCCTAATCGTTCTCCTGTCTAGGTCTGGGCGTCCTGGCAGTATCTCAGCCCACACACAACCATGAATATTCACAACACCAGTAATGATGATGTAGTGACTATTATGGATGCTCGATAACCGCAACGGCATGACCGCCTACATTCTGCCTAAAACGCACACATCTTTCGGTGGATGCACCAGATACACGTGTATCGTTCGAGTTACGTGATAGAAATAGAGTGGAATGTATTGGTTTTTTCCAGCGGAGTTTTTTGGACTGATGGTACCCATGGTGCGCGCGTGTAGTTTATTGTGAACATGAGCGGTTTGTGTCGAGTGACAATTAGCAAGTGTGTTAGAAATTGGCTGCATTTGTTCTTGTTATTTGAGAAGCGGGCCTCATCGTACGCCTCATTGTATGTTTATATATCGCGCCTACCTGAAAACCACCTTTCTGAGAGTGTGCTGCTAGGTTTAGCATTTCATTGTGAGTTTGAACCACGTAGCCAATGTTACCGAGCAATCTTAGTTGACACCCTTTGTTTCGCGCGATCAGAATCATGCGTTTAGGATTGATTTTCTGTATCAAGGTTTCGTCAGTCTCCATGTATGTTTTTTGAGCACATGACAGTTGTTCTCTCTATGCTCAATCATTCTATTTACATTCAACTAATGACAGGCACTCCTCTGTTCGGAATCGCTTCGTAAGTCATCTAGATCGCGTACCACATAGGAACATAGAGTTTCGGACACTGGTTCCAATCTAGCCGGAGTTTGCATTTTCGCACTTGCATTTTCTTCCAACTGATATCTCCATCAAACCATCTACTGGTAATGCAGTTTCTGTGTTCACTGGCAGTGTTGATGAATACCTGTGTTAGCCGTTCGTTATTAGTTTGTATTAGCATTCCATCCTTTGGTTCATTCGGTGGTTACCAAAGACAATAGAGAGGTCGAATGAATGCAGTAAAGTTTCTTAACTATTTCCGTGGCTCGGATTATAGGGCACGTGTTATACGAGAGCATACGACGCCTACCGTTGGCCTGAAGCCAGTCGAAGTCCGGGTTTTCTACATTTGGATCTTTTCATGTCAGACTACTCACTAACATTTTCAATCCCTTAATGTCTTGGTAGTCCACTCTTATCTTCGTTCCATCTGTTTTGTTTTCTCATCTGCTGGTGCTGTTGATGGATCGTCTACTGCCACTCACCTATTAAGTACATTGAATGAACAGTATTTTTTTGGGAAGCTAAATCACAAGTTTTCCTTGACATAGTGTTCATGCCGCAGATCTAACTGTTCGGTAGATGCGTTGCATCATTGTTATCCTAACTGTGTTTGACACCATTTTTCCACTGATCTCCCATTTTTACTGGAAAGTCTTTGCCAAACGTTAAGCACAGTGTATGCTAAACTTTTGGCACCTTTCCACCTCGTGGTCTCTCCTCGTCCACGTCTGTGCAGTTGGGATGTCAAGCGAAGTCAAATCTATTCAATCAGTGTACAATGCACGTTTGCACAGTCCTTGTCGGTTTCGGTGATACAAACGCCGCACACTGACAGTTTGACCATTCAACGCCATTAGTCGCTCGCGCACGACTGCACACACCCCCACACTGTTGCTAGTGTATGTGGGTGCTTTTGCTCGTTCCGTCGTCCGTATTAACCACCGACACTGGCGTATGAACATTGTGTGCGTGTACAGTGGGTGCATTCATTGTGCAAACTGTAAACAGGTTCTCTGCGTTCATTGCACATCTCTGTACGTTCGTGAGCTCACCAGTCCTTATATGAGAATGCGTGGGTAGATCCGAAGGTACGTCCCTGTCTATTGGGTCAGCTGACCATTTTTCAGGATCGAACCTGATTGTTTGTCTGTTTGTCTGACCGCACCTCGCACGCAGTGGTTCGCGGTTTTTTCCGAAATACTTTACTGGTCTTTGTCTTTGGTTTTCTCAAATGGTGCCTTGTGAACCTTACTCCTTTCACGCTATAGTTTGTAAATTTAAGTCAAGTCGTTCTTTTTTGGTTGGTTCGGTCAGTGTTTTGTTTGACAGCAGGTGCACTATCACTTCTTTTGTTGCCCACATGCTTCGGGGTTCTGTGATACAAGGATTTCTTGTATTGTTTTGTAAATCAGTTTTCTGTTAGATGTGCCGCAGGGGATTATCATGTGCTGTGGTTAACAGCTTGTCTGGCCTACATTTAAATTTCAGGGTCAACCGAGTTTCATTCTGACGATATTTTTGATTCATGGTTAGATTGATGCTGACACTATTCTTATTCGGCTGTTCCATTTACCATCTTACTTTTGAGTACCGGCAGTTGTTGTCGATCAATCCTGCATTACCTGTGGGTCCCCTTCGTTTAGTACAAAACCATTCTTCTTCATCATCATTGTCATAGACAACAATACATCAATGGTTCACACTGATCTTGTTAAAATTTCAGCCACGGCGTGAGGTCTTTCTGTCTCTGTTCCTTTGCTTTAGAGCTTGCAGTGACTGTAATCGGTTTCATATCTCTTGTTCCTGTTTCGCATAGTTTCCAGTTAATTCCGGGTGGGATATTTTTGTCAGGAAAGTGCCGTTTGTCGTACAGCTTTCACAGTATATATGCTTGATCTAAAATCTCTCGGTTTTGCGGATCTGGGTCATGTTTCTCTCTTCTTCCTCTAGTCCAGTATTACAGTGCTTGAGATCATCATCTTGGTCATAACATCAGTTTGACAGGGATGCTGATGTTATATTACGACTATATACGCAATAGTGTTTGTTGTTTTTCTTTTACTTGCTTGTTGCTTGGAGCCTTACTGTTTTCCAGAAGTCAAAAGCTGCGGTTATCAGCAATCTGAGTGATTATCGAATGTAAGATTTATCCACATGTTAGCTGGAACGCTAGTGTTTGGTATTCATCTCTTTCACGATTTGGTAGTCATCGGTGTTTACCAGATTCCCTATGGGCCAAAAACAGTCTGTCTGCTTGTGTTGTGGTAGTCAGAGAATCTGTGTTAAAATTCTACTTGTGGTCTACATTTGATGACTTGTTTAAAACGAGATGAATGAAAATTTTCCGACGTGCATATCCTGACTATTATCGTTCTATTTTGCCGTCAGGCTTCTTGCCATCGACAACTCAGTTTATATTCATTAGACCGATAAGCAATATGCAGGATCCTTAATTCTTGTAATGTTTACGTACTACGCTGCTTTTTAATCTTCGCCTACTTGAATTAAATACTCATTTGCTTGTAATTGCATCTCTCGAATATGTTTCAATATATTTTTCCCCATTCGATTTTACAGGACAAGGATAATGTTTACTTATGCATGGAGTACATGCCTGGTGGGGATCTGTACTATTGGATGGAGAAATATGATACCTTTAATGAAACTCAAGTCCGTTTCTACTTGGCCGAGACGATTTTGGCATTGGAAGTATTGCACGGGTTGCGATTCATCCATCGAGATTTAAAACCGGATAACATGCTTCTGGATGCCCGGGGTCACTTAAAATTAGCCGATTTTGGTTCATGTGTACGTTTGGGTGAGGACGGTTATCATTTGTGTAATTCTCCAATTGGGACACCGGATTATATTAGTCCCGAAATGTTGAACTGTCAATCGAAAGCTGGCAAAGTCGGTCCTGAATGTGACTGGTGGGCTTTGGGTGTGATCGCGTTCGAGATGCTATTCGGCGAGCCGGCTTTCTATGGTCAATCGTTAGTTGAGACGTACAGCCGTATTCTAGCTCATGAGAAATCGCTAACCATTCCTGCCGATTCCGACCCGATATCTCCTGTTCTGGAACAGTTCATACGAGCTTTGCTCAAACCAGCCAGTACGCGGCTGGGATCGCTGGCTGTCGCGTATGCGAGTGACTCCACCGTGACGGACAGTGATCGTGCGATCGCTTTGGCTACCGCCCATGTTAAAGCGCATCCCTTTTTCTCTGGTGTGGCTTGGCATCAGCTAAGGTTACAGGATGCACCCATTCAACCTGTGGTCAATTCGGAAACGGATACTTCGAATATAAATTTCGACGAGACCGAATTGCAGTCGGATAGCTTCGGTTCAGCTGGCTCGTCCAAACTGCCGCAAACTGGTGGGGCCTTTTCCCGCAAGCCTCCAGTTCCGGCCTATTTTACCGGTAATAATTTATCGTTTGCAGGCTACACATTCAATCGTGATCACCTGTATTTGCGGACTGGACTTCGAGGTACTTCTGAAAATCAGTCAGTCACTACTGAGTCGAATCAGAAGGCACTTACTGAATGCTCTCAACGAGCACAGGCTTTGCAAACGGAGGTGAATCAACTTCAGAATACCGTTCAAACATTGGAGAAACAACTGGCTATGGATCAAGTCACGCTGAAAGATACGCAACGTCGTCTAGAGGAGTCTGCTGCTGAATTGGAGAAAAGTAAAGCTAATTCTTGTGAGTTGGAGAAAATGTTGACGGAATTACGTTTGCGATGCTCTACACTTCAACCGGAACGTGATCGACTGACCTCGGAAATCGCAAACGTCAAGACTCAGCTAAAAGCTGTCACAGATTCCCATGAAGCTGAACGTCTAAAAGTTAGTCAGTTAGTCGAAGATAAAACTAGTCTTTCCGACAAGATTGTGCAACTGCAAGCGGAATTACAGGAGGCTAAGATAAAAATCCATGAACAGATGAAATCGAAAGAGCAGTTACTTTCGGTTAGTAACGCGGACTACGAATCTAAACAACGCGAACTAATGAGCTCACTCGGAGCGCAAATCGAAAGTCTACAGGCGGAAAATCGCGAGGCTCGTCAGAAAGCTACGGTGCTTATGACCGAGGCCAGCAATTTGGCCAGGAATCATGCAAAGCAGGTGAACGAGTTGACTGACCAGCTGAACGAGGCACAGCGTTTCTGCCAGCTTTATCAGGGACAGTGCAAAGAGTTAAATGATAACCTTGAGGCTGCGAAACATCAAGAACAAAAATATTCGGAGGATTTGGCCTCAATGCACGCTCGGCTGGATATGGCCAATTCATCTAGGCGCACCGTCGAAGACAGACTTTTAAGTACAGAGTCTACACTGGCTGCTACAAAAGTTGAATTACGTAGCTTGCAAGAGTTGGTGAAAAATACTCGGGAGCAGGCTAATGTTGATGTTGCTCGCCTCACTGATTTAGCTGAGCAGCGCTTGGCTGAATTGGATGATGTGTCCAGGCAACTGGACGAGATGCGTTTGCGCTGTACCACTGCGGAAGAGGACAGTACAAAACTTGCCGAACAGGTATCCAAACTGGAGAAAGAGCGAGAACTTCAGCAACGTAATATGAAGGCTATTGTAGATAAACTGTTGCATGAGGTTGAAGGTCGTATGACTCCAGCGGCTGTTCGCAAACGAGCTAAGGAGCACGACATCGAAGCTTGCCAACAGTTGGCTAAAAACTACAAAAACCTGCAATCCACTTCAGAGAAAGACAAGGCTAATATGCAACTCACTATCGATCAGTACAAACGGGACCTAGCCGATAGGAACGGAATGATCGCTACCTTGACCGAAGAGTGTCGTAACAAGGACCAAGAAATTGTGCAGCTAAACGCCTTGATTACACAATTGTATGCTCGTCTCGATCAGACCACTCATGCACACTCCACACCGGTAAAGTTCAATCCATCTGCAGGTGCTGGAGATGCTTCAGATATGACGATCCTATCCAATCCGTCATCTGCTCGGAATTCTCAAGATTTGAGCATGTGCCCTGCACTATCTTCTGTGGCGCGTGACGAGATCTACACAAAAACATTAGAGCAAATTGTGGATTTGGACAGCAAAGGCCGCGGGCGGAAAAAGTTGATCTGGTTGCCAAAATATGCGGTTTTGAAACCGTTTGTTTTGGCTTTGTATGTTTCTCGCGGTGAACGGGAATCGGGTATGTATCCTGTGGAGGAAATTCTACTGTGTCGAGTAAGTTTCCCCAAATTATCGTCACTTTCTGTTATTGGTCACATGGTTAACGAAACCTGTCGAGCGGGTCAATAGTCTTCTTTTTACCATTCTTATTTGCTAATTCGGCTGACTGATTCGATATCATGAAGTATTCTGATGTTGGGCTGCCTTCTTTTACCTGTTTTCCATTTGAACCCGAACTGTCAACATAAAGTTGTGGTTAACAGGAAGGTTGATTTCATTCTGGATAGGCAATAGGTTACAGAGCGTCGTTCACTTGCCGCGTTTATCTCTCGACACAGTTCCCACTTGTGAGTTCGTCTTCTTGTGTGTACCTGTTTCGCCTAGTTTATTCTCACCCCATTGCATTTCTGCTCGTAATCAATCAGGTTTTATTACCTGGGTGCCATTTATCTATCATCCGATATGATCATCTTGAAAAGTGGTGAATTCCAATTCGTTTGGCTATGATTGTACGACTGTTATCACAGTATTTATACACAGGTTTATATGCGGCTGTTTCATTTGCTGTCTGACAATGGCGCCTTACCAACTGACTGTCCATGAGGCTGACTAATAGGGCAGGCGATGGTCAAATATGTAAACGTATACAACTGCGTGCTATTACTGTATTAAATCACTTTGGGCACATATTGATTACCAAACGTAAAACCTGTTCGCAGCTTCAGATGAGGCCATTAATCGTGAATCAGCAGTAGCGCTCAATCTGTGAGAGTAACTATACAAAATCAGTTGATCACAGCATCAAACCTACTTCACGGGCAATTATCAGAGCTGGTTTGTTGCTCACGTATGCAGTTCACTACACTTGATTATTCAAGCGCCTAGCAGGGACAGGTTGTCACACCTATCTCACTCAGAATGGAATTACTAAGAGAGCTTAAACCAATGGAACCTTGTTCCATTTTTAAACAAGTCTGTCTTCTACCATATATTATCACAATACGCCAAAAGCTGAGAATTCCCTTGATTGGTGTGTACATTTATGGAAAAATGTGTTTTTCTTTTAACCATCAAATGCAAATGCTGTCAGCATTCTTCATTCGGTGCTCAGACTCAACAGTAACCATTCATTCCCTGTTTGCAATCGACCCTTTTCTATGTCTGTCGTAGATTCAATAGATTTACTGGGATTTAACCATGCACACTGACCTATGTACCCAGTAATCCACATAATGATCTACCCGCCACAAAGGTCTGGACAATCACTATAACTTAATTGTGAGTTTGCAACCAGTTTCCATGACAAAATTCAGGTTTATCTCAGAGCCCATTTACGTCGATATTTTATCTCGTGAAGTTTTTTTTTAAAAAAAAAGAT
>LOND01000457.1:100603-115979 GCA_014220965.1 Paragonimus kellicotti
GTCACTCTCAGTATTCTTATGTGTACGCAGATAGGTCAGCAGGCGGCCCGTGCACGTACTTTGAAAAGCTTCGTCATCTGTCTGCTGCCTTGTTGTAACACGACTTCAGGATTATTACTTCGTGCTGGGCCTATAATCGCCGTCGTACGTGTACACTCTGCTATTTTCTCGAGATCCTGTGGCTGAAGTCACTAGTCAAGCCGGCGTTAGAACTGACCTAAATTGCATACTCGGAGAGTACTATGCTTGATTAAATACCCATCGGCAGCCATCTTTGCGCTGTCAACTTTGAGTTTTCGGTTGTGTCTGGTGGGCGTCTGTCATGAATTCTTCTGGTTTGTTATTGTGGAGTACATTTTACAGACTGTAGTCCAAACACAATCATTATTATTATATTGTCAATAGCTCACCAACCTTCTGAATACCTCGCGGTGCATGAACAGGCTGACGAGCGTGACTGAAGTGATCAGCGATCTTACGGTACCCTTTGAATAACGTTAAATGTTCACTGCAGTTTCTTGCTTATACTGACGAGTAGGTAAGTTTCGGCGTTGTAGAACTTTCATCATCATCATCATAGATAGCAATATATCAGTTCTTCACACTGATGCTTAACTGTCACACAACCTCGAAGAGAGAAAAAACCTTATATTGCAATAGAAGAAAAAAAGAAGGGGAGGGGATGATAAGACCTATACACTACATAACATCACGTTGTTGTTCGTTGAGAGAAGATTCCCCTTCTTTTTTTCTTCTATTGCAATATAAGGGTTTTTTCTCTCTTCGAGGTTGTGTGACAGTTAAGCATCAGTGTGAAGAACTGATATATTGCTATCTATGATGATGATGATGAAAGTTTACAACGCCGAAACTTACCACTCGTCAGTATAAGCAAGAAACTGCAGTGAACATTTAACGTTATTCAAAGGGTACCGTAAGATCGCTGATCACTTCAGTCACGCTCGTCAGCCTGTTCATGCACCGCGAGGTATTCAGAAGGTTGGTGAGCTATTGACAATAATAATAATAATGATTGTGTTTGGACTAAAGTCTGTGAAAATGTACTCCACAATAACAAACCAGAAGAATTCATGACAGACGCCCACCAATACACCAACCGAAAACTCAAAGTTGACAGCGCAAAGATGGCTGCCGATGGGTATTTAATCAAGCATAGTACTCTCCGAGTATGTAATTTAGGTCAGTTCTAAGCCGGCTTGACTAGTGACTTCAGCCACAGGATCTCGAGAAAATAGCAGAGTGTACACGTACGACGGCGATTATAGGCCCAGCACGAAGTAATAATCCTGAAGTCGTGTTACAACAAGGCAGCAGACAGATGACGAAGCTTTTCAAAGTACGTGCACGGGCCGCCTGCTGACCTATCTGCGTACACATAAGAATACTGAGAGTGACAAAATGAAATTGTGTCCGATGTGTAAATATAGGCTTGCAAAAATACACACTAACGTTCTGGCAACGATTTTAGTCCCAGGCAGCTAATACAACCACTGTCCAGTAGGTTTGCGAAAACAAGGTTGGGGGTTACCAAGTGGGAAACCAAAGAAAAGAAGAAAGTTGAGACAGATTTGTCATATATGCAGTGCCCCACCATTTGCTTTATTTGGCCACTATATGACTGGCTGTGACAACCTACCTGCCTTGCATTTTATTGGCTACAATTCCGGACAGTTTTGGCCGTCTGTACATATCAGTGAATCAACAGGAAGTGGTGTGTTAACACGTGTTCTATGTCTCTACTCGGGCTACAAGCCCTTTGCGTCTACTGCTACGTGTTATCGATTAAGAGTGTCTGTGTGGTGCCGTATGGTGTGAAGGCGAAGCCCAGCCGCTGACACATGAACTAAAGATTTAGAGTAATAGGGTGAAACAGAATTCACAATTGTTAAAAAGTTCACAGGTGTTGTGACAGGATGATCTCCGGTTGCTCAACTCGAGGAACTGGGTCGAACGGAAGGGCCCAACCCGAAACCACAAGGCAAAGGCGAAACACAAGTTAGCAATTCAACGGTTTGACTTTCACGCTCATCGGGTGGAATTCATCAACTTAGGATGCACGACGTTGCATCAGGAGTGACTTAAGCGTTTAAAGATTCACATAGGGGCGGATCGGACGTAGAGCAAATAACCAGTTATGTAGTCCCAAATTAATGCGGCTGATGTGACTTCTGCCCTCTGTTGTCGGGGGTCGATAACCCCTTTCGAATAGGATCCAGCCATCCAAGGTACCGGTATACTCTTTGTACCTGTTCGAGCTGGTGATCATTACCATAATGATTAGTACGCCTCTGAGATTTGACCATGTTCGGCGGAGGTTGAATATGTACGCAGGCCATACAGACGACACGCTATGCGTTGGCGAGTGTTTTCCAATTGGAGCATTTGGAAATCTTTCCAGACGGGGCAACACGCGCATCAGGTCACAGTGCCAACAGAGGGCTTGTGTGACACTTTTTAGGAAACCTGGTCTGTTAACCATGTAACCAACACGCTCTGGTAGCATTACTATGCACTGTACGCGACGGCCTACTTGACGGTTGACCTACACGCGGAAAACCATACCCCGATCTGCAACCTGGGGACAGGTCCGGTGAGACCGAGGCAGCAATCCAGCATGTCCACGTTTCAATGTACTTTTGTTCAATAGCGATGACGGCCAACCTCAATCACTTTTGGTAAGTCCCTGGTAAGTCGGGTGCAACCAAAAAAACCATCAAATTCTGACAAAAACTGTTTGTGAATAGCATCCCTCGAGGGGTAAAACGGTTTCGAACGCCTGCGTGGATGTAGTCGGCCTAAAACGACTGCTAACATAGAAGAGAGACTTTGTGCATCGTTTCACATATTGCCAAGTCGCTTAAAGTGCATGAGGTCTCGATCTAAGTGCCCTATACGCATACTGCTTTAGAAAAGAAGATGGAGAAAAAAATGGTTTAAGTGACGAAGCGCTATTGACCGCGATCACAATTGTCGCTGGTCCGGAAAGCAGACGTGCTCCGAACATATTGCACACGGATTGCGTAGACGTCACAAAGTACGATCGACCAGTTTCGTCTTGTACTCAATTAGTCACTTTATGTATGCATGATGGCTTGGCCGCATTGGTCTGAATGAACGTTAAACGGAACCTCTGCGTGTGATCGCACAACTCATTTGTATTTTGTGTTTGACCTCCGAAATGGGGTAGGAAGGGTTTTGGAAACGAGTGAATCCATCAGTTACCAGGATCTTACTGAAAGCTCGATTAGGTTTGGGCATGGCAGTAGACATAAATGTAAAGACGGAACACCTGGGTCAATGACAGACAATAAAAATCACAAGCGGATTTGTCAACTGGGAATCGCTAGGGAAAAAAATATGCTGTAGAAACCAACTCAGGGAAATGTTAAACACTAGAACCTGATGGGTCCATAAAAAGAGTGCGCGTTGAAGTCTTTCGATCGGCCTAGTATGGAAGTGACCGATTGAAATCTACAGTTTAGCACACAGAACAGGAGTAATCCCAAACAGCGGGAGGGCTATAAATAGACCGTGGTATTAGGTCGAAAATTTCTAGACGCAAACAGAAATTTAGATATTGTGCACGTAGTTTGGGGCTATGCAAATGCGCGTGCACGTGTAGACAGACAACCACTTAAAACTAATGAAAAAATGTGCGGAATTTCCGACGATGGGTAGTTTCGTAAAAGTTTCAACACGTCCGGATCTGGATGGACACGCAGAATGAGTATCGTGAAACATAACAACTTCGAGCTCTGATGACTGTAAATTGAAGACCAGAATTGGAATGTATCAAGTCCATGATCATTACTTCGTGCTGGGCCTATAATCGCCGTCGTACGTGTACACTCTGCTATTGTTCTCGAGATCCTGTGGCTGAAGTCACTAGTCAAGCCGGCGTTAGAACTTGACCTAAATTACATACTCGGAGAGTACTATGCTTGATTAAATACCCATCGGCAGCCATCTTTGCGCTGTCAACTTTGAGTTTTCGGTTGGTGTATTGGTGGGCGTCTGTCATGAATTCTTCTGGTTTGTTATTGTGGAGTACATTTTCACAGACTGTTAGTGTATAACAATCAGTTATTATTATTATTGTCAATAGCTCACCAACCTTCTGAATACCTCGCGGTGCATGAACAGGCTGACGAGCGTGACTGAAGTGATCAGCGATCTTACGGTACCCTTTGAATAACGTTAAATGTTCACTGCAGTTTCTTGCTTATACTGACGAGTGGTAAGTTTCGGCGTTGTAGACTTTCATCATCATCATCATCATAGACAGCAATACATCAGTGGTTCACACTGATGCTTAACTGCCACACAACCACGAAGGAAAAAAACCCTATATAGGAAGAGAAGAAAAAAAGAAGGGGAGGGGAAGTGGACCTAACTACTAAAAATAGCTACGTCTATATTCAACATTCAACATCAAGGTGCCTACACCTTGCAAACAAACCGAGCTGTAAGTGAAAGTAAGGCGTCATCAGCAAGACAGCTTCCTTACGGCTTTCACTGCCCCGCGTCATTAAGTGCACTCACTTCACAGACAACTCGGCCAAACAACGACAACATTCACGCCACTGAGTTCGGTTGATTAACGGTCATCTCAACCTAACGTCTCAAGCCACCGACTCTGGACGTCGTCGACGGCTCCAGCCCGGAGACCGAACTTCGATCCACAAGGTGGCCAACCCCTTTCGTGAACGATCTTCGTTTGTCTCTCAGGTCCATTCATCTTATCCACTCGCTCGCACCTTACGCCAGTCGGCCGCAACACCCACAGAGTTCGGTGTGGCAACCGACCAGCTGGCATCCTTAGTACATGATCTAACCATCTAAGTCTCTGCAAATGTAAGGCTTGAACGATAAAACTCATTTGACAATCACCACTAAATACCCGCTTGTTAATCTCTTCCTGCTTTACTCGCGCGGTGCCCATCTTCTGATGCGAGCGATCGATACGCAAGACATCGGTGATTTCATACTACCCTCGAAAATTCACGGATTCATTCTCTACCCTTAGCGACAAGATTCTACGGCCGGTCATAATCTATCCTCGCACACTGTCATCTTATATTTACGCGACCTTAAGCCTCAAAGGGATACTTGTCTGTTGCCAGAAGTGTCCCGGAATAGTGAATACCGCCCTATCCTTAGAGATACACGCTTCTGTTTCATTCCATACACCTCTGCCGCCGTCGCTGATGCAGCTTCCCAGATATACAAACCTGTCAACAACCTCCATGATTTCATTATCTAACGACAACAATCTTACAGAAGCAGTTTGCACTTTGAAGCTGCGAAGCGTATTCCGACGTAATTGGCAAAGCGCAAAATAGCATCGTGCATTGTTTGTGCCGTACGAAAGTTGTCGAACAGCAACACCTTGTCGTCAGCATAATCAAGATCAGTCAGTCTTTCACCAGGTAGAGGTCCACGCCGGCATCTTGTGAGTGCCGAGACAGTCCTCCATTATTTCGTCTATGACGAAATTGAACAAAAATGGTGAAAGGGGACAGCCTTGACGTACGCCGCTCCTGGTGCTGAAACTGTCAGACAGTTCACCGTAAACCCTAACCTGAGCTGAAGTATGGGAATAAAGCGCCGACAGTATGTTCACATACTTAGTCGGTACACCCCTACGTTTAAGCGACTCTAAAAGTGTAGATCGGTCCACCGAATCAAACGCACCTTTATAGTCGAGGAATACGGCGATTGTTGGCCGGCGGTACACACGCGCTACTCCAAAATCTGTTGGGGAGTAAAAATCCGATCAATATCTCGCCCAGGTCGAAACCCTGCCCACTCTCCCCTAATGTTTACCTCCCGAGCTGTAGTGAGGCGACGAAGTATGATTGATGCCAGAACTCTAGTAATGACTGTGGTCAAATTACTTCCATTAGTGTTTCCGCAGAGCCCCACCCTTCTTGAATATAGGAACTATTATCGAGTGACCCCAGCACGGATTCATAGTCTCCGTCGTCCACACAAGTTGAAACAACTGCATCAAGGCATGTACTAAAACCTCCCCAACTTCTTCGAAAAGTGCCGACATGAGACCATCTGGGCTGGTAGTCCTATTACGTTTGGGCATCAAAAAACAATTGCGAACCTCAGTCTCAGTGGGTGGTGCTAAATCTACCGACCAAGGTGCTACACTACAAGTTTGTGGTGGCAACATAGTAGAAGCAACAAACCAGCTAAATTGACCCTTAAAGTGTTCCGTTCACCGCCTTAACTTTCTGGACATATTATCGATTAGTGTGCTATCTGCCTGGCTGATAACTTAACTGACAAACGGTAGCCTAGACCAGTGGCCGGATCAGCCTAAAGAGTTTGCCGGTGTTCCCTGAGGCAAAAGCGGTTTCCATTTCCTTAACTTTTTCCACTAACCAAGCCTCACGATCAGCCTTTAGACTACGTTTCAGTTTCCTACGGATATCTCTTCTAGACCTTGTTATGTGAAGGAGTAACTTTCTTTCTAACAACGCCAGGGATTTCTCTGAAATTCAATGTTTGTTTACCCCTTGTGCCGCATGCCGCATGCTACAGTACCTGCTTTCTGAATGGCCTGTGAGATTTGAGTCCAGCAGCTATTAGGGTCTTCGGAGTGAGTACCACTAAGGCAGCTTTCTAAGCTGGTTTGGTACTTATGCTTTGCCGATGGTCGTTGCTGTCGGTGGGATCGTTGCCCAGCAAAAGTAAGAACAAAATAACAACGTACCAACGCATGATCTGAATCCAAGCATGTGCTCCAATAAGAACGACAGTCTTGAATGGAACCCTGCCACGGCTATGTAGCCTATCTGAGACCAGCTCCTGATTCGGAGAAGGCGGGCGCCAAGTATAGCATTGACGTGCACGATGCCTAAAACTAGTGCTGGCTAAAAATAGCTTATGCTCAGCGCACAGCTGCAACAATCGCCCGCCATTATCTGATCGGTGTGACGCTATCCCAAACCTGCCACCTAAACGAGATTCGGCTTCACCAAGGCGACCGACCTGGGCATTCATATCTCCGGCCAGAACGACTATATCAGAGCCACGTGTCGACCGAAAGAGAGCAACCAGATCCGAGTCACCCGAAGTGTATAACCAGTATCGGGTAGACAATGCGGGTGCTGTTAGTTCCATACGTTGACTACTGTCCTGGATTCTAGTCTCCGAGATACAGCAGACATCGACATGCAACGAGTCTAACGTTCGTGCGAGAGCGTGTGCGAACGTTGAAGGCACCTATATTAATTCGCATTCTAGGTCTAAGCAAGGGACGAGGGAGGCCTGAAGCTGAATGGCAAGAGACGGAACTTACCGGCTCAGTGCCATCTGTATACTTCTATCGTTGAATCCCTCGGGTACACAGATTGATCATATGGCTGTCTCCAAGACTATGTCAATCTGGATTGTCTGTGTAAATTCCGATCATGCATCGTTATCTGCCAAGTTCGTTCTGTGTTTTGGTAGGAGGCCATTCCGTTGTTAAACAAGTTAGTATAACTATACTAGTCTAAGCCGAACATGTAGCAATATTTCCGTGAGGGGCACGCTAGGTTTTGTTCTGAACCTGGCTGAATTAAGCGTATTTTTGCGCTCAGTTTGGTGCTTGAACATCTCCGTTTATATAGAACGCCGCCAATCGCTTTTTTACACATCAGGGACTTTGAGTCAGTTAACGGAGCTACACTTTGGGACTTTGTACGGAGAACTTATGTGCCTGTTATATTAACGTACATCCTGGAAGCATCCTGCTGTGAAGTTATGGACCGAGTTAGGGCTTATGACAATCTGTTGTCAGCCTGTAGTATGTCAGTTGGATTACAACTACTGCTTTGCAGTGGACCATTTTTTTTTAGTGTGCGTTGTAACAGATTTTTAATAGAATGATGCGGAAACGCTCCGGTTTTTGCACCTCAAGACGACATTTTTCGATCCTTTTAGGGTCCCCACAGAGCATAGAACGTCGTACACAGATTAAAAGATTCAGTTTGTTAGATTAGTGGGCTTCTTACACCCTCTGGCTGAAGACGTTGCCTGATTTTTCGAACCGTAAAAGTCACTGCTATTGGTGTTCCGAACTAATCTGCGTATCGGTCTAATTTTTCTTCTTCCGTCTGCTTTTTGGAAACTTCATGTACCTCTTATCTTGTAGGACATGATTATATATTGTATAGTAGTAACACAGTTTGTGCCAGTGCTGCTCATTCAGGCTTCTTTTCACTCTAAAAGTGATTCCAACCTCTCAGTTGATGACTCCTATGTTGTCAGTGGTAAACCAGTCGCGCCAACAGTCGGAAATTTTGCCGTTGTTTATGTCGAACGGTCACTCGAAGTGCAAGTGAACTTCTTGTGAGCCAGTGTTAACGCGCGCGGTTTTTCAGCCAATCGTAGACACTGTTGGCTGGGTTAACACGCGCTTTGGTTGACTTAGTCGATGGTGTCATTGATAACGTCACGGTTAAATGTCATCATTCACATCTAGCTTTGCTGTTTGATCTCGTTGGGGAATGTGGTTTCCGTGCTAAGCCTGGAAGCATTCAATGCATCATTTTATTTATGCATCAAGAAGTTCGTAGGCCAGGCCCGAAGGAGATCAAACAGATCACAGAAATAAAACAGAAGTACAGCTATCTTCTGATACTATGCTACATATAAACCTCTTCCGTTAACTTTTAGTGCAAAACAATATGTAAATCGACAAAGTCAATCGGTGTAGTTGATGGGCCACATTGTCATTGTCATATATCCTGATGTGCAGTTCATGAAAACATCAAGTTTTTTACACGTCAGTATTTTATCCCTCCTCTCAGCAGTACAAACGGCCGCAGAGATTCAGTCATTTCATCATTAACTGTAGGTGATGTATATGGAATCTTCCCCAGTACCTGGCGACAGAAACGCCGTGAAAGCTGTTTTCTTACAGCATGGCATGCAGTACCTCTAAAATGGCTCGGCCAATTAAATCTTGAAGCAGTTATCCTGCCATAAAAGTGTGCTTACTATGATTAACGAATAGTTGTCGGTGGCGGATCGTGTCAGTATTCCGCCAGTTGTACCGGAACGCATAAGAAGACGCTTACACTCGAGCCACCTTGATGTTAATCATATGAGCTTGGTACATACGTACACGTGTATCTATTTTTTCAACTTTAAACTATAGCCATGGGTACAGTGACTTCGTCCGCCACCGTATCAACATTGATGAAGTTTTCGGACATGTTATCGTGAGAGACAGATTTCGTTGACCAGTGAGCACAGTTATACCTTACCAAAAGGTTCGTTCGCTTGAGTATGCCTTACGGATTTCAATTCACTGCTCATCACTCCTTGCTTCGTTTGCGAGTGATAGGCTGACTTGAATGTACCGGGTTGACAGTCTCTTTGTGGCTTATTTTCGGCTCATACACACTAGTTTTTAAGTTCGCATCAATGGGACATTTTTGGCTTACTGCTAGAGTTCATACCACCGTCAACACCCTTCGTTAAGGACGCTGTGTGACAGCAAAGAGCGGAGGTCATTGTATTCATGTTGTGAATATTTATGTGCACCGATTTAACCCCTCATCCTTTTTTCTTCACATCTTTATATGTTTTGTTTTGCGTAGTTCACAATTTTCCTTGTTTTTTTTCTGGCACGCATGTCATTTTGTGTGGTCGATCCTGTTAACTGTTTGGGCATTTTGGTTATAGCTTTTAGAGTGCTTGTCTCGTCGCCTTTAAAGTCCAGCGGAAGCTCGTATTTTTGTCAGTTGAGTCTCTTTCACATTGGTAAATCTGTCGCATGAAGTATGTGTACCTTGCACAACACGATCTCGCATGACGTAAGTTATTTTACCTGTTGAGTTGACCATTACAGTGTAACTGAACTTAAAAGGCAATGTCGGTGTTGGTTCATTTCCAGTTTTCGTCAGTGTTTGTTCCTTGTGTTCATGCACATTGCCTACTGTTTAATTCCCACTAGTTTATCGCCGATCTCATCCCAAGCTGGTTTACTTGGCCTACCGAATTGCGTGACTTATTGTGGGTTTGAAACTGTGAAAACAAACCCATATTTTCAAGACGAAATCGGATATGTACCGGACTTAATCGTTCCTCTAGGACATTTATTCGTTTATAACTATTTTAGTTTTGATGAGTAGTTTGATAGATTTTCTGCTCTAGGTGAGACCCAAGTTTAGTTCTATCAGCTGGCTTAATCTTTTGCGATTGTTTCGCGCGGTTCAAAATGCTATATCGAATTGTTTGTCCATGTGAACACTACTGTTGGTCGTTCAGGCGTCCGAGATAATCAATGACAATTAGTTAGTGTCCACTGCTTGTTGCCAACCACGTGCACTGTGTTGTACACAACACGTCAAAAGCTGCCGGTCAATCCAACTATACTCTTGCAGTGGTCTGTTTGAATGTGGGATCGTTACCTGGCCGGCGTCAAAACGACATGAAGAAGGAGGAGAACTATGAGGCCCTTTTGGTGCATTGATGGTAATCAACCCGGTCTACAACACGTGCCAAGGTCAGCTGATAATGTATGTGTCGTATTTGCGCACCTAAACGACGTTTGGAAACGCAAGCTGTGAAAATTGTGTTTGCAGTTACACTCGTCGCAACCGATCTTCGTTTGTGACTGACGCGTACATGGAGATCTAACCTTGTTTTCTTACAAGTTCCGTCACTCACATCCGTTTCAGAACGTATAGAGGTCACTTACTAGACATAGTTCAGGTGCTGAGCAAGTGTCGTGGACTGTCCATTTTTCTCTTGAACAATAAGTATTGTAGTATGTGATCAACAGTCTCATTTCCAAATGCCTTTCTTATGATATTTCGTTTCTTTTTCTCTTAGGTACTTCATGTTCGTAAGGCAACTGCTGCCGATTTGATACATGCTCAACCGGAAGATATAAAACGGACGCTTCAATTCTTCTACCAAAAAGACGACAGTACCTCATCCAATCCTTACGAAGCCTCTGAGTTCGATCCGAATTCTACCATGGCAAGTGTACGCACAACGGTAGGTTCATCTTCAACCGTAAGTAGTTCGGCAGACGAACACGTACACTGGTTGGAACACACGTTTCAACATATGCGGTTTCGTATAGGGACCGTGCTGTGTGAAGTTTGCAACCGACCTTGTTCCGAGCTGCGAAACCCTCCCCGAGCACTTGAATGCATCAAGTGTCGCATGCGCATCCACTGGGAGCACGTGGATCAGCATCAAAAGTTTGTTCCCTGTCATAATGCAACTGAAGTACGTTATATTCGATTGCCCAACGTACAAGAACAGGCGGTTTGGTTGGACCACATGAATCGCTTGATCCATCGGTTACGCGAACTGCAACAGAATCCGGAGAAGTTATTGGAATCCGGTCTATCTGGAGTGGCCGCCAAAGCTGGCGGCGTGGCTCAAATCGGAAGCATATCGTCTGTTGAGCCGTTCTACCGAAGCATACGTGCCAGTTCCACTGGTCCATCTGCGATCAACTCTCTATTGGGCAGCATACAGCCACCACGACCTGATGTGCGGCCTTCTTTTCACAGTTCATTTAAAAAGAAGCACTCAAAACGTGCCTCCTCGCCGAAATCACCTCCACGCTCACTCTCACCTAAATCCCTATTGTCATAGCATGGCCCATCAAAACAATGTCTTCTTTTTCTCTCTCTTTGTCTGTCTACTTGCTACATACCTACGGAGTATGATTGAGATGACTAATTGGCTTAGGCTCAACCACTGACTCTTTCGCAATCCTCTCATAACTGGGCTGTGATTTTTCTCTTGAGTGGCCCAGTTTGATCTTTCCCTGGCCACTTTCGCTCTTTGTGCACTGTCCAAATGAACAGCTTCAGATCCTTTGTACAGTTCCGCTTGTCGTTTTCAAATGCCGTCTCCTATGCACACACGCAAAATACAGTATATTATCGCTTGTTTGAACACACTCACAGCACTACTTTGGCTCCGGCAAAGAACGGAACCTTGAGCTAATCTGTTACATCCCAAAAGGATTGTACCTCTTGCATGTGGGTTTAGTCTGTGTCAACTTTCGTCGTGACCATGATCCCTCGGGCTGGTATTACCAACGAATGCATCATTGTTTTACTACGGTTTCCACTCAAATTTCTCGTGCTTCCATTTTCAGCACACATCTGCAATAGGGAGGCCCTATACACAGATTAGTTTACCTATTCTTCAGATATCTTTTATATCACGTGAAATTTGTAATACTTATTTGCAATCACATACATTTTCCGTTTATTCAACGTTGGGCTTGATTGAAACGCCTTATGCTGTGACCAATCGAGGATAGGCGAAACTAACGAGGAATGATGCGTTAGTCATTCGAACTTTCCAGACAGGTACACCAGGCTGCCGGTTATAAATTCAGTGAGTTGGGTACTCACGCTCTCTTACCTAGACGGTAATGTTTTGCCATTGTTGAGTTGATTTATTTTCATTGTAGATATTTTATACCTGTGTCGTTTCAGTGGTCTTCAACCGAACGAGTTGAATTGGCTTTTTCTGAATTATCCAGTTCTGACCTGACATATCGGCTCTGCAAAATCAAGTAATGATTTCCACAAGTCAGTTTTTTTCAAATGGGTACGATTGATTGAGCAGTCCAGTTTGCGCCCCCTTCCGATCGATGTTTATTGAGCTGTTCTCAAGATAGGCAGGTATGCGTTATCTTATGTTTCTCAGTGTCGTTTAGAAGTTCTGCGGATTCTTTTTTTTGCGCAACCTTGTTTTCTTGTCTATCTCATGGCGACCATGTAGACGTGAACGAGACAAGTAAATGACTGATCAAGCTGTGGCCATGAATTACATAACAAAATGACGCATGTATATCGCGTTAAAGCGTTGTCCTCTTTTGACGGGACTGTGTGTTATGGTCTACGCAAGATGATTGGCGCTGTTGGCTGAGTGCCATCGGTGACGTTCGACGAGGTCAGCTCAATGTAGTTACACCGGTGACTTCCCCGATGTGTTAACGAGTGAATGAGATTGCTATCTGTCAGCATGAGTCAGATTTGCACATTGCGCACTCGTAACCTAAACGGTCAGGATTAGCATCGGCTAGCTGGTTGGGACCTGACATGAAAAGAAGCAAGCTCTCACCTGGTAGCACCCGAACCCACGTGCATCCACTTGTCACCGTCGGTCTTCTAGGTGACCTTTTTCGAATAAAGTTCTTCGGTCATTTGATATTCACGCGAATCTATCATGTCTGACACCATATCCTGGGTACGGTACACAGTTGAGTAAGAGTGAACGACTCAATCGTCCCGCTGTAAGAAGATGTAAACTCTGATACAGAGCCTTATTGTTCGGACGCAGTATTATCCCTTTGATCTGTTCGGTACTTTTGAGTGACCAGTATTAGTAGATAATGTTATCACAGGGAGATCTTGTGGACCAAACCCACTGACGGTAGGATGCAAAAAGACCACCCTACTCGTAGTTGGCTATACAACAGCTCATCCATGAACTAAAGCACTATCAATCTGCATCGTGGAGGTGTTCGTGCGAACATTGAGGCGCCCACAGTTGAGTCCCTGTACACGCACATTTCCGATGAGCCTCGTGATAATCTCGTGGTTCATCTGTTCGCTTTCCAGCTCCCGTTCGATCGTTAAATTTTGATCTTCGATGGAGTTGTGCTAGATCGAGTGAAGCGGTAACTGGTTGATTGAACAGTAGTCAGTAGACGGTCACTCAAGCAATCCGTACCAAGAAGTAAACAAAAACAACAGCAAAAGTTGTATTCGTCCGATTTGATTAAGTAGGCATTCAACTGGCGTACACGTGAAAGTGGGCGTTTGTCCGACTTGGTTGCCCGACACTAACTGTGCTGTTCGTTTTTACCCAATTGCGCATAAGCTGTAGAGATTTCGTTCCAGGTTACCATTGTGTCTATACCAGTTACTAAATCTCAAATCCTCACTGAGGCACGCTTCATCCTTCTGGTAATCATGTCAGCAGTATCTTCATGCGAATGTTTTTCCCTTCGAGGCTTCACACCAGTGATTGGTAGAGAAAACAACACTCCGTCTGTTGAATTTGGTGCTGACGAAGTAAAAATGTCTTCTGATCAATGAACCTAGGAGTTCTAGAGGATGTCCCTATCTGAGTGAGCTGGTCAAACATCGATTTTATTTCTGTAGCAGCCCGAACTCTGATATTGATCGTTTACCTCGTCCGTATTAAGCACCTGGGCATCCTCTGTCGGGTATTTTTTACTTGAACCATTGCATTTCTTGTCCTTTGCAGCGGACCAGCCATACGTGCGGCCACATTTGTCTAAACGTTAGAACTTACCGTTTTCGTCAGTTGCGCCCTCTTGGTCTGACGAGAAAAACTGAAATGCCAGCTAGATTTATGTCCCACAGCATTATCTGACGCATATGTTCCAATTTGGGCAATATGTTCCTGACTAGCATCTCATCAAAGTCGGTAATATGTTACTCCTGGCAGGTTTAGAGCATGTGTGTGGGAACTATAAACAATCAGCATAAGTGGTAAATCCCCGTGCAGCAGCTTTCTAAATTTTCCTGATGCTTTCGTCCCAACGCCCATGATCGAACGGTGGGCAAGCCGTGTTTGCGGAACGTACATCCACGAAAATTTTACCTATGGTCAACGTTCATCAGACAGAAAGAACTGTGGAGCTGTCAAACTGAGTTCAGTACGTTCTGTTGTTGTCGCGTTGACGCGAACTGGTAGAATTGGTTTCGCATAATCAAGTTGTTTTCGTTCTTCGTCGACCTAATCGATTGAGCACGTTGGTCAGTCGGTTTATCACTCATGAAGAATCGAATGACAGTGTTTTATCATGTTTGCAAATTAACCCTCACGGAACGAATAAGGCTGACCTCCCCAATTGTAAAATGTAATCGAACTAGAAAAGTGACACTAACTTGTAATAAAACCGTCATAATACCCTTGTTCTGGTGCGTTACGAGTTGGTTCCATCATGAGAGTCCGTCTGGCCGTTTGAATGTAATGTTAAATCAAAAGCGGACAACAAATGATGGCAAAGGCGTGATCTTTTTAAAAAGGAGCACCAGTTCTCCGTTCTACTTGGTTTCAGGATGTAAGTTAAGTTTCGATATTTTCATTGGTTCAACGATGTTCGTCTTTGATGAATAGCTGATGGATCCAAAGTACAGTCTTGTGTTTAGAATAAGAGACAGTCGATCTGCCTCTCTTTATCTAATCGCTTGAGTCAATATTTCCGTTCTGTGATTCTGTCTGGACCTTAAAAACTGCTCACACTTTCATATGCTACATGAATGTGTGGAACGTTACTCTGGTTTCACAGTCCCCCCCACCACCACACATCGTTTTAGTCGGTTTCATTTAG